>PVIR01020842.1:0-30161 GCA_004026965.1 Petromus typicus | reverse complement strand
ACTGTAATTAGTACTCCACAGGCAAAAGACAATTTCAAATGCTTCAGCAAAATGTACTCATGTCTCCGTAGGGCACAGGTATTATTTACTCAAGAATAACAAAGAGCTCCTGGCTTCACTTTTTGGTCTGGATCCAGTGATCAGTATACATATATTGTGTTCTTCTGAGACGGTGGCGAATGAAGTAGCTTCCTCTCATTCCTCAAGAGATGAACAACTGACTTCTCACAAAATTTAGCAGATCACTTAGAAGAGGGGTGTTGTGGCTTATGTCTAGAAGTTCGCCCGAAGCCTCATGCAGACTTTTTCAAATATAGCTAAATCTGTGTGGTTACCAAACCACTAAACGTGCGTGATTGGCTTGGTCATACCCTATTCCCCATAGTTGGAATAAGATAAAAGAAACAGGAAGACACTATTAAGAACTCTTGTTGCTTTTGCTGATTCCCCTGCCATGAACTACTGCCCTTCTGCTACTCTACTTGGAAGCCAGCTGATTATGAACTGTAATCAAAATAAACTTCTCTTGCATTAGCTTTGGGCATTAGGTATTTTGTCTCAGCAAGGACAGAAAAATTACTAAGGCAACAGGAATGCAGAATAAGTTGTTAGAAGATATAAGCTTACTCCTTTCTCTATGATGCAAGATTTCTGAAGAGGCTGGAAGAAATGAAGCATTTCTAAAATATTTCTCTGATACTGGAGTTCCAAGAACAGAACCTCTGAGTGCTCTGCTTTTCTTTGGCTTTTCTATGTTTCCAGTTTTTAATCATGATAATTTGTTGTTAATGTTGTAAATTACATTCTTGGTGAATATCCAGAAGAATGTGCAAGCTTACTCAATCCAGTAATTTCAAATGACCCATGAAAATGAATTTATTTTTAGAAACAAACACCCAGGATCAGAAAAAACTAAAAATTTTTTCTGATGTTAGTCACATCTATTTTCATGAAAATAACTAAATGGAACAATGTATTTCCCAAATTTTTCTAAGTTCTGTACATATAATGATGCTATAAAGTTAATGGTTTCTTGTGTGTAACAAAATAAGTCTAATAATTGAAAATCCTGTAACAACACTATTCCATTATGAAATTTGAAAACAGCTAATTTTATTCATATATAGGAAAATACATATAGACTTAAGAATGAAGTTCAAAGTAATTGTTACAAAAGATAGCTCCTATATTTAAATTAACATAAACTATCAGGGAGAAAGGACAATACAAATGTTTCTTCTGTTTCAACTATTCCAAAATGTTCCCTCCTTCTCAGACAAAGATTTGTTGAAAACTATGTAGTTCATATCTTTATCAACATCAACCACTGTTTAAGATCATCTGTTCAAGTACGAGGAACTACTTTGCTGAGATCTTTTGCCTTTGGGGAAAGATTCAGGTGTTACTCCAAGATTTAGGGCTCTGTGATAAGCCCACTTCTTTCCTACAACAATCTCAATTCATTTTACTTTAACAGGATGAAGGATATAAATGTAAATGATCTGTTCTCTCACTGAAATTGAAAATGTGTTCTATAAGAACAAAGAGGTCTATCAAAAGAGCAGATCTACGATGCTATTAAGGAGAGAAATTAACAGTGGGACATCAGTAAAGTAACATTGTTAGTAAAGTAACATTGTTCATACAACTTCTGTTTTGAAGAATGGGTAAGATAAACTGTAGAAAGGAAAACAACCAGGTAAGGATGGTTTTGAAACACTTGAATTTATGCTTAGAACTCAATCTTATATTTACAGGTTTTTACACCATTCCCAGAGGCCTTGACAACTTAACAAAAGGGCCAGGGAAATCTCCATATGTTAATGTCTCTAAATCCATGGAGGTTATCAGGAAAAGTAGTGCACTTATTTTTTTTCCCTCAAAAGAGTAAAGGAATTAACATCAAACTGATGCACTGCACAGACTGCAGTATTTCACAAAGATGAAATTTCTGTGAAAGACCCTGGCCAGCCTTCTCTAGGTGCCCACAGTATAGCCTGGGGATGTGTTTTCCTCTTGAATGGTGCACTAGAACAGCCCAGGAAGCCTTCTATGTGCCTCCAGCTGGACAGCAGTTACACCTCTAAGTTCGGAACTAAAAAACTGAATGGAAAATTACAAGGGGACCATGACTTAAACTTTATGGTTATGCTTCAGCAGACATTTTGAAATTACCATCAGCTTCATTTGGAGATGGCAGAGGTTGAGAATTACAGTGTGTGGCTGTAAAATTATGTGGTTGATGTTCGTGGATCTGAGAAGACAGCCTTATTATATTTTATGAGCACACCCTGTATCCCAAGGAAGGACTGAACATTAGTTATATAAAGAGCTAAATGACTCTGAGCATCTTCACTATATTATTTAATAAGTGTTTCCCCTTTGTAATCAAATAATGTTCACAAAATAATGCTGTTGGTGTATCAATTCCATTAAGTGTTTAGAATATATAATTTTATCAATTTAGAATTTTAATGAAAGACTAATAATGAAAGTGAATCCTAGTTTTGATGGTGTATTAATGCAATAAAATAGTATAATTATTAATTTGAGTTTGATTTTATTCTAATTGTGTAGTTTATTTTTTATTTTTTTAATTTTTTTTCTTTTTTTTTTCATTTTTTCAATCTTTATTGGTACACTAAATATACACATCATGATTGCACTCCATAATGGGGATTTGTACCAGTGTAAGACACAACTTAATTCTCATTTTTTCCCATAGCCCTACCCACTCTACCACCCCCCCATATACATAAAATTTGTTTCCTTACTTTTTTGTTACAATCTCAACATTTTCCCCCTTCACCATATTTTACATTGAGCATTTTCTATTTCAAAATATATAACATACAATGCTAGGACTCATTTACATCTTTATTTTCTCATACCAGAGAAAAGATGCGATATGTACCTATCTGTGCCCTATTTATTTAACTTACGAGTTAAGGTATGTCCATTTAAGTATAAATGATTCGAGCTTGTCATTTTTTATGGCAGAGTAATACTCCATTCTGTAGAAGTACCAGTTTTTTATCCAGTCTCTAGTTAATGGACATTTGGGTTGTTTCCAAGGTGTAGCAATCACAAATTGGGCTGCTATAAATATGCGTGCACATATGTTACTGTGATATGAGACTTTTAATTCTTGTATGTATATATCTAGCAGGGCAATGGCTGGGTCAAATGGGACCACCAATCCTAGGTTTTTGAGGATTCTCCAAACTGATCTCCACAGGGAGAGTTTACATTCCCACCAACAGTAGAGAAGGGTTCCTTCTTCTCCGCAGCATCGCCAACATTTTCCATTGGCTGATTCTGAAATGGTATCCATTGTATATGGAATGAGATGAAATCTCAATGTTGTTTTCATCTGCATCTCTCGAATGACCAATGATGTTGAGCATTTCTTCATATGCTTCTTAGCTGCTCTTACTTCTTCCTCTGAAAAATACCTATTCATTTCAGATGCCCATTTTTCAATTTGGTCATTAAATTTGGATGGGATGATTTTTTTGAGCTCTTTATATATTCTAGATAGTAGCCCTCTGTCTGAAGAACAGCTGGTAAAGATTTTTTCCCACATTGTTGGTGGCCTATTTGCACTGTTGGTGGTTTCCTTTGCTATGCAGAAACTTTTTAAAAGAATGAGGTCCCATTTGTTGATTTCCTCAGCCAATTCCTGTGCTATAGAAGTTTTGTTCATGAAGTCTTTCCCTAAGCCAGTGTCTTCGAGAGTTTTACCTAACCTGTTTTGCAGTAGGTTTAGAGTGTCCATTGTAATATTTAGGTCTCTTATACACTTTGATTTTAGTGTGGTACATGGGGAAAGAGATAGATCTAGTTTTAGTCTTTGGCAGGTTAAAATCCAGTTTTTCCAGCACCAGTTGTTACAGAGGCTATCTTTTCTCCATTGAGGATTTTTGGCTCCTTTGTCAAAGATGAGGTGGCTCAGTGTATCTGGAGTAGTTTCTGGATCTTCTAGTCTACTCCATTGATCCTCGGGTCTGTTACTTTGCCAGTACCATGCAGTTTTTATCACAGTGGCTTTACAGTATAGTTTCAGGTTCGAGGTTGTGATACCCCCCACCATGTCCCTGTTGCTTAGAATTGCTTTGGCTATTCTAGGTCTTTTGTGGTTCCAGATGAAAGTTTGAATTTTTTTCTCTAGATCTGTGAAACATGCTGCTGAGATTTCAATCGGGATTGCGTTGAATGTATAGAGTAGTTTTGGGAGTATAGCCATTTTGACAATATTGGTTCTTCCTACCCAAGAGCAAGGTATGCCTTTCCATTTTTGATATCATCTTCTATCTCCTTTTCCAGCATGCTATAGTTTTCAGAGTAGAGGTCTTTCACCTTTTTTGTTAGATTGATTCCTAAGTATTTTATTTTTTGGGGTGCTCTTGTGAAAGGGACTGACTCACCAATTTCTATCTCAATGCGTCTACTATTTGTGTATACAAAGGCTATTGATTTTTTAACATTGACCTTGTAACCAGCTACACAGCTAAAATTGGCGATTAGGTCCAGCCGTTTTTTCACTGAGTTTTTAGGATCCTCTAGATAGAGTATCATGTCATCAGCAAATAATGCCAATTTAACTTCTTATTTTCCAATCTTTATTCCTTTTATTTCTTTCTCTTGCCTAATTGCTGTGGCTAACATTTCCAGAACTATATTGAACAGAAGTGGTGCGAGAGGACATCCTTGTCTTGTTACTGATCTTAGTGTGAAAGATTTCAATTTTTGACCATTTAGTATGATGCTGGCTGATGGTTTCTCATAGATAACTTTTATTAGTTTGAGATAGAGAACATCTATTCTGATCTTCTGTAGAGTTTTGAACATAAATGGGTGTTGTATTTTGTCAAACACTTTTTCTGCATCAATTGAGATGAGCATATGATTCTTTTCCTTAAACCTGTTAGTATAGTGTATAATATTGATTGAATTACGTATGTTGAACCATCCTTACATCCCTGGGATGAATCCAACTTGGTCAGGGTGTATAATCTTTTTGATAATTCTCTGTATTCTGTTTGGCAGGATCTTATTGAGGATGTATGCATCAGTATTCATTAGAGATATTGGCCTGTAATTCTCTTTTTTGGTTGGGTCTTCCTCTGCTTTTGGAATCAGGGTAATGGTTGCTTCCAGGAATGAGTTTGGGAGTACTGCATCCTTTTCAATTACATTGAAGAGTTTCAGAAGTAGAGGCACTAACTCTTCTTTAAAAGTTTTATAGAATTCAGCAGTAAAACCATCAGGTCCAGGGCATTTCTTTATTGGCAAGTTGTTAATTACATTTTCAATTTCACAGATTGTTATTGAGGCATTTAACATTTCTATATCTTCTTTATTTAGCTTGGCGGGTTCATATGTGTCTAGAAATCTATCCATTTCTTCTACATTTTCCATTTTATTGAAGTATAAATTTTCAAAGTAGGTATTTATTATTCTCTAGACTTTCTCTGGGTCAGTAGTAATTTATCAGTTCTCATTCCTAATAGCATAGGTATGAGCCTTTTCCTTCCTTTGTTTAGATGAGGTTGGCTAAGGGTCTATCAATTTTGTTTATCCTCTCAAAGAACCAACTTTTGGATTCATTGATTTTTTTGAACTGTTCTCTTGGTTTCTATTGCATTAATTTCTGCCCTGATCCTTATAATTTCTTTCCTAGTGTGAACTTTGGGTTTGTTTTGCTCCTCTCTTTCTAGTTGCTTGAGGTGCAACATTAAGTTGTTTATTTGAGCTTGCTCCATTTTCTGGATGTAGGCTTTCACTTCTATGAATTTTCCTTGTAGAACTGCCTTCATTATGTCCTGTAAATTTCTATATGTTGTAGTGGGGTTATCCTTTAGCTGTAAGAACTGCTCCATTTCTTCTCTAATTTATTCTGTGACCCACTGGTTGTTCTGCAGTATGTTGTTCAGTTTCCATGTGTTTGTGAAGATCCTGTGCTTTCCTTTGCTATTCAGCTCAAATTTCAGGACTCTATGGTCTGATAGTATACAAGGGATAACTTCAATCTCTTTATATTTGCTTAAACCTGTTCTATGAATGAGCACAAGGTCTATTTTGGAGAACTATCCATCAGCAGCTGAGAAAAGTGTAAATTCTGACTTTGTATGGTGAAATACTCTGTAGACATCTATTAAGTCCATTTGCTGAAGAGTCTGGTTGAGCTCAAGGATTTCCTTAGTGACTTTTTGTCCAGTTGATCGGTCTCTTTGTGACAGTGGGGTATTGCGGTTCCCTACCATTATTGTATTGGAGTTTATGTGGTTTTTCAAGCCCATTAATGTTTTTTTATATAGTTGTTTGCATTAGAATTTGGAGCATAGATATTTAAGATTGTGATTTCTGTCCCTTGGATTTTTCCGTGGACTAAAAGAGAGTGTCCATCTTTATCTCTCTTTATCAGTTTTGGCTTGAAGTCTATTCTGTCTGCAAATAAAATCACCACTCCTGCTTTCTTGCTGTTGCCAGTTGCATGGAGTATTGTTTTCCATCCCTTTACTTTTAGTCCATGGGTTTCTTTCTGAATTCAGTGTGTTTCTTGTATGCTGCAGATTGTAGGATCTTGCTTGTTTGATCCACTCTGCCAGTCTATGTCTCTTAATTGTCGCATTGAGTCCATTGACATTAATCATTATGACTGATATAGGTAAATTTAGTGCTGCCATGTTTTCCTATTCTTGGCTGTGTTATTCTACTTTTGCCCTTTTCCCATCAGTTTCTTGTTTGGTCCCATGGGTTGACTCAGTTAGGTCTCATGGATTTGTAACTTTCCTTATTTTTCTCCAAGATATTCTTTAAAATGTTTTGGAGCACAGGTTTTGTATTTGTGTAATTTTTCAGCTGTTCTTTGTCATGAAAGTATCTTATTTCCCAATCAATTTTGAAGGATGGTTTTGCAGGATACATCAGTCTAGGTTGGAAGTTGTTTTCCTTTAGGGCTTGGAAGACTTCACTCCAGGCTCTTCTTGCATTGAGTGTTTGAGTTGAGAAGTCTGCTGTGATCATGACAGGCTTCCCTTGGAATGTAACTGTTTTCTTTTCTCTGGCTGCTTTCAGTATTTCATTCTTTGTTTTTTTAATCTGAGACTTTTATGGTTATATGCCTAGTTGTAGATTTTTTCATGTCATGGGCATGTGGCATTCTGTATGCTGCATATATTTGTATGTCCAGTTCTTTACCTTTTACTGTGAAGTTTTCTGCCATATGAAAATGGCACTGTGATATTCTGTGAATATCTTTTTGATGTCTTTAGCATTGTCTCCTGCTTCCTCAGTGACTCCAATCAATCCTATGTTATTCTTCTTTGAATCATCTAGGACCTATTGGATTGACTTTTCATTACTGCTTGTTTTTTTCCATAAGTTATGCCTTTCCAGTTCATTGGTTGAGATTCTGTCTTCTAGGTCTGAAATTCAGTCTTCTGCCAAATTCATTCTATTGCACAAACTTTCATTTTCTTTCTTGATTTCCTGGGCTTCTGCTTGTAGGTGTTTAAAAGGTTCCATTGCTTTTATTATCTTGGATTCTATCAACTCATTGATTTTCTCTTTAGCTTTATTAATCATCATGTTGATGGTGTCCAATATCTCTGCTTTCATTTCATAGATCAGTTCTGGTTTCCATTTTACTATATCTGCATTGGTTACCATTTCTGAGGTCCCTGGAGACTGGACTTCACACTTTTCTATTTCCCTTCCCCCTGTGTTACTTGGAGGTGAGGATCTTTGTGTCTGAGACTTTGAGTGTTTCCTCATCTGTGACCTGCCCCGTTTTCTGGTGCTGTTTGTTGCAAGTCACTTTCCTCCTAATAGGAACCTTAAAATAGCAGTGTTTCCTGGGTTGTTCTTTGCAGTCTTATTGGGACCTAAAGAAAAACCCCTAGTCCTCACACACCATATGAAGCACTCAATCAATACAGTCAGAACACCTTCTCCTGTCTGCTTTAGAGGCAGGGAGACTGTGGCTCCTGAACTGCTACAATGGCACTGTGTGAGGTTGCCATGTGCCCACCTGCTCATCAATACAGAGTCTCTGGGCTCACTTGTGCACTTGGCCTGGAGGTCAGTAGGCTGTAGGCCCTACGCAGTTGCAATGGTAGGGTCTGTTGTTCCAACAGGCTCACCTACTCACCTATACAAACTGACTGCATGTGCTCCTGCAGTTAATGTGGAGATAGTCAGACTCTGACCTGCTAACCTCAGTCCCTGGGCACTCTTCTGGCATAGGCCTGGAATTCAGCAAACTCCAACCCAGGCTCAGATTCAGTGACACAGACTTGGTGCTGCTGTCACTGTTTCCTTAGCCACCTGCTGCTAAACTCAGTCCCTGGGTGCTCTTCTGGTGTAGGCCTGGAAGCCAGCAAGCTCCAACCCCAGTGCAGATTTGGTGGCATAGTGCCATTTCCTGAGCCACCCGCTGCTAAACTCAGTCCCTGGGTGCTCTTCCAGCATGGGCCTGAAGGCCAGTAAGCTCCAATCCCGGCACATATTCAGTGACACAGCCTCAATTCCACAGTTGCCGTTTCCCGAGCCACCTGCTGCTAAACTCAGTCCCTAGGTGCTCTTCCAGTGTAGGCCTGGAAGCCAGCAAGCTCCAACCATGGCACAGATTTGGTGGCAAAGTCACCATTTCCAGAGCCGCCTGCTGCTAAACTCAGTCCCTGGGTACTCCTCCAGCATGCGCCTGGAGGCCAGTAAGTTCCAACCCTGGCGCAGACTCAGTGGCACAGTTGTCATTTCCTGAGCTGCCCGTTGCTAAACTCAGTCCCTAGGCACTCTTCCTGCATGGGCCTGGAGGCCAGTAAGCTCTAACCCCTGCGCAGATTCAATGACACAGACTGAGTGCTGCAGTTGCTGTTTCCCAAGGCTCCCACTGCTGACCTCAGTTCCTGGGCACACTTCTGGCCTGGGCCTAGAGGCCAGTAAGCTCCAACCCCAGTGCAGATTTGGTGGCACAGTCGCCATTTCCTGAGCTGCCCGCCACTAAACTCAGTCCCTGGGCACTCTTCTGGCATGGGCCTGGAGGCCAGTAAGCTCCGACCCTGGCACAGATTCGATGGCACAGTCCTGTATAGTTTATTTTTAATGCTTTAATAGATATTTAATTTCTGTCATTCTATTATTTATTTTTGATATTCTAATACATCATCTATCTACACAAACATCATTTCCATACAGTCTAACATTAACAAAAATACTAACTATGGTTGGTAGGGGGTCTTTAATTGATTGCCTGGCTGATACTTAGGGTTTTCACCATGAATTCTTTAAGCACTTGTGTGATTTTTATGCCCCACAATCTCTTGTTCAATTATTTGATGTTAGGAGAAATGACCACATGAGCAGAAAGGCAGTAAAGTCTGAGGAAGGACCAAGGGAGGGAGGCAAGAGAGTGGCTTCTAATCAGAAACTGAGACAGAGAGCAGCTCACTAGGAAATAACAGACCTTGACTCATATTTCTCTGATATATGCAATGCAGAACAGTACAGTCACCAGTAGAGTGGAGAGCTATGAAATTCCACGTTTCCTGACTCTCCTGCAGAATAATTATATCAGAACCACCTTAGCTGCCTAGTGAATCTCAGTGTGTAAGTAGAGGCAAGAGAGAGCTTAACTGCCCAGAGCTCCCTCTGTCATTTGTGCCTCAGCCCCACAGGGAGAGTGATCCAACTCTAGTCCTTCCACAGTTAGAGCAGAGGTAAGCAGTGATGATGGGTGAGGAAGTCTGTGAAGAAGCCCAGCACAGGGCCTAAGAGAAGTGGGGGCCAGAGTTAGAAGACTCTCCGAAAATCGCCACTGTGTCCCTGCAGCTCCTCCTGTGGAAGTCAGGCAGGGACAGTGGTTAAGGCTCCATCAGGATTGTAGGTCCTGTATCTAGACAGATGAGCCTTGGTAGCCCATAGCAACAAGAGAAGAATCAGTGCTTGTTGGGCTCATGGCAAAGGGCTTTCTGCCTTACATCCTGAGAAATGCAAAAGCTCATGTGTTTCAAGTTGTGTTTGTGCTGTTATTTTCACCATTGTTGGCAGCAGCAGTTGTAAATTCAGTTGATTGGCTTCACAACTTAAATGAAGAAATTTTTCACAGAATTCAAATCCTGTGGATTTAATTCTTACAGAAAATGGTATGAGACTCCAACATGCCTTAAAGAGTGCAGAAAGGCTGGTATAAGAGGAAAGAAGAGATGTAGAGATTGTATAGTGAGACAGGAGGACTGTGAACACCAACATACAGTAAGTATGGAGTGAGCCATTGTGAGCAAGGCCTGGACAGATCTGTTTGCAGGTAGAAGAGCTATCAACTAATGAAACATGAATCTGCAAATCTACAGTGGGATCAGAACTCTCATGGATATTTCTTCCTACATTGAAAGGAAAACAGAATTCCTGCGGTAGAACAAAGTCACAGTCAGGAACTGCAGTAGTCAGTTAAGAACTCTTCATTTTGCACGAAGTATCTCCTGCTGACCTGGCCCCATGGATAATACTGATGGAAATTAGTTAAAGCTGTTGTGCTTCATTTAGTGAACTCTTGGACTCATGATCCTGAGTCAGCAATAAAAAGTTCATCTTTTGGACTTTTTCATCACCAAAGTCTATTTAGCCACCAGCACTGAGGGAGAGTTGTAGACTATGAGCTGATTAAAGGACTGAGTTTGAAAGAGAAAACAGTGGAAGGAAGAGCTTTACATTTGAACAGAGTAAGCCTGTTGCAGCTAGTGTGTCTATTAGTCTCATTTAGACACCTTTTGAGGACAAGGGCTGCACAGATTCTGTCTCCCTGAGGAGAAAACATGGGGTCTCAGTAGTGGAAGATTCAAGTGCACCTCGGGCCTCTCTGGAGAAAGGCAGGAATGTTCCCTCACCGGTGTCAATTGGAAAGAAATAGCCCTCTGACAGATAGAAGGTTTTATCTTAGTATTTGTACATAGTAGCTTTGTATATTGAACAAACACTTGCTATATTTTATTAAGACAACTGTAGAAGTGTATCTATCTTCATTGTTCCAACTGCACAAGGCATAATATGCCAAAAGATAGTTCCTCCCCCTTATAGGTGATTTTATTTTCCTCCTATACATCAACTAAAATGTACTTAGGAACGATGACAATATACAGTCACTACATTCAGCACCAATAGAAATGGAGAGTAAACAATACCTTTCCCTTTCTTCCTAGTTTGATCATTTTTTCAAGTTGAATAGCTTTTTCTTTTTGCCTGATTCAATTTATACATTAATTGTACTATTTTTTTCTCAGGACTTTCTGCCACTATGCTTGAATAAAATAGACTCTGGAAGTCAAGGCTACATTCGTTTGATGAAGATGCAGAATATTCAAGCAGAGATATTTTATGTGTACCCATCTCCTTGGCCTTTGGAGATGGACAGTTCGTCTCATTTTTCAGAGATGAGGGAGAGCAGTCTTTTCTTAAAGGACAATATTGTACTGTATATTTGAAATATATTAACTAGGGCATGAGTGAGTTCAGCCAAGCATGTGTCCAAAGCAGATGCAAGTGTGCTCATTTCTAAGATGATTTCTAATTATCTATAAGGAAATGCAAAAATTGTTCCGCAGAGATAAACAGAATTTTTCAAAATACTACAGTGTGAAGTGGAGAATAATGTTGTCATTATTGGCCTTTTTACATAAACATAAAGTGTTTCTAGGAATCATATTCTAATTCAAGACAAATTACCACTTGATCATTACCTCTCCAGGCTTCAGTGGGAAGCCAGCAGGGACTGAACCATCACTGTGTGGCAGACTTGGTGCTGAGCTTTTCACTAACCTCATTTTTTACTTTAAAAGACTCAGATATTTTATCCTCATTTTAGAGAAGACATTCACAAGTCTTTTGATTTGAATATTTGTTCCCTCCAGATCTCGTGTTGAAACTTAATGGCCATGATGTTGTTTCTGTCGGATGAGACCTTGAGGATTCAGGCTCCCTCCTCATAAATGGAATATGACTTTTGTCTCTTTTTTGTTCTCTCTCTTCTGCCTTCTGCTATAGTATGATGTGGCAAAAGACCCTTGACAGATACCAAGTCATTGATATAATGCATCTCAGCTTCCATAACTATAAGTTAATATAGTAATGTTCATTATAAATAATAATTCACCAGGCCTGGGGTATTTTCTTGCAGCAACACCAGACAGACTGAGATGAATGACCTACTCGAAAGAATGAGCCGGTCTTTTGAATTGTGGAGCCCCTGTTTTTTATTAAAAACTGAATCACTTTGAGTATTGAGTATAAGAATGATTTTAAAATGCTGCACATAATTAAAATACAATATGTCATATTCCTGATTATAACCTTGGTTTTTGGTGAAGATCTAGTCATGTAGGAGTTGTTAACAGCTAATTGTAGAGCCTTGGAAAATTATATTTGTAGTAAAAGCTAAAGCTTAAATTACATATGAAAAATATTTTGCAATGTGGACAGTTAGCTTATCAAAGTATATGTAATTTGCTGGAAAATAACTATAGGGCACCTTTGAAGAGGCTAAAACACACAGATGTCAGGTAATATCTATCATAAGCTGTCAAAAGTGTTTCCTATCAACCTAAAATTGTCAGAGAGTATTCCAAATCCATATATTCTTTCACAGGATGAATATTTACATTAGGATTTTTGCAACAACAGAGGTAAGTGAAAAGATGCATAATGTCACCCCAACATCAGAGTTACTGGAAGGTCAAAGATCAGAAGTGCTTTTGACATGACATGGATTCAGTGTAGTGATTTCACACAAAAGCAGTTCCCTCAGGTCTGGTGGGCCCTTGCTACTTCTACAGTGTTTGGAGGTCTTCTAATTAATTAATTATGCTCATTCCTACTTAGCCACTTAGAAAGGAAAAAGTAAGCCACTTCTGGAAATAAGAGGTTTCCAGGGGTTCAGAATTAATATGTAAAGGGCTCCTGAGAACTGCATAAAACCAAGAGAAAGGTAGTGATGAGGACATTCGCACAGAGGATGAAAGTCAAACCCTGAGTAAGAATATAGCACAAAGCAAGTCCTGGACTACTTGTTGACCCGAGGTCTCTTTGGGAGAGTATTTTAAAAATTGGTTGTCATGAAAATGTACACCTCTGCAAATCTAGTTAGGAGTCACTGTGTTGTACACATAAAATGGAGAAATCTGTGACACACAAATTATACATTAATAAATCTGTGAAATCAAGAAAAAATGTGGAAAGAAAGTCCTAGAAATACTAGAGATGAATGTAGAATGGATTCAAAAAAGAAAATCAGGGAGAAACAATGACAGTTTTACCTCCCTAACCTATTTATTCCAATATCTGCTCTAGTATATTTTGAAAACACTTCTGTGAGTATGAGAAGATGGATTATTTAGAATGATTCTCCTAAAAGGAGTCTATTGTAGCAAATAGACAAACAGATCCTTTATAAATGTTCCTTCACTATAATTCATTCTAGCACTAAGGGGCTCCTGACCCTTACTGGCATTGGGTTCTGGGACCTTAGCATTAAGACAAAATGGAAACAACATTGTCTATATCTTAAATATAAATAGAAGTGATAAGAGATTTGTAATCACATAGAGTATTAAGTGCATCACAGTTATTGGAAGGAACAATGACTATTTTGAGTGATGTTACAAACTATTAGGAATAACTAGCAGTTAGTCTTAACTAACTATCACTAACAAGCTGATCGAGATTCCTTTTGCTGATTTTCATAAGGAGGCTCCATGGGCCAGCAATGATACCATTCATTATTAAGCAGCCACAATTGTAAATCTCAGCAAATTGGGAACATATAAAGGGTATACTTCTGTTTGAAATGAGTGGAATTAATGTTTCCTATCATCTAAATGAATGTTCCTATATTTTGGAGCTCCCTTTCTTTTCTATTTCAGGATAGCTCTTTTTACTACGTATAAAGCATCCTGATCCATCAGCAAACAAAAGGGGCTTTTAATCTCAGAAGTACCTTAATTTTCTAACCTTCTTTAGGGCATTTGCTGGCCTCCCAAACTGTTACCAAATAGCTAATTACTTTGAAATATCTGTCTACAATATATTACAAAGAAACAAAGCACCTATGTCTTAATACCTAATGAAATTATTACTAAATATGACATTAAATATTACCAGAAATCTAAAACAAATATTCTTTCTCTTAACTCAAACTTGACTTCCAAATTAATATATTTGGCCATGGAAGGACTTAGCAGAGATAGATCTCAAGTACTTTCAATAAGCCAACAAATTGAAAGTACTGCCATAGTTGCCAGAATCACTTATTTACTACCAGAAAATTTACTCCTCTTATTTACTACAGAAAATTCACTTATTTACTAGCAAACATAATGTTCTCATTCCCCGCTGATAAGAGCTTTTCTTATGCATCTAGATAGCTCAAAAAGTTTTAGTGAATATCTAAGACAATTTCTTACAATTTCCTCTCTATAGTGAAATTTAGAATTGGCACATCTCAAATGGCACATCTGAAATTTCTAATGATTAGAAAGTAGAAAATGACTTTTCCCCCTAAATTTTCTCACAAAATCCTGCCAGGCTTTGACTAAATGGCAATTACTAGTGTATTCATATGTGTGATCCTTTCAAATTGTATTATATTATAGTTTAGGATTATTTCTCAGGGAAATAGAAGATATTACTATTATGTCAGAAGATGGGAAAGAGAAGTTTAGAGAAGTCATACAATTCCAGAGTGATTGATTGTGATTATCTTCACACACACTGGTATGACACCTTCTCAAAGTGGACTCTGCATCTTATTATAAACTATATTTTCAAGGATGCACTAGGAGATACTTGGCTATATTTAGTTGTACTTCCCCTGAGCATGTATTCCTTATTGCTAACTGTATATTGAGAGCTGCTTTTGGGTAAACAGCCAATCAGCGCCCTCAAGCTGCAGCAGTTTGTTCAGGGAGGACACCTGTGTTCCATGCAGAACCTGTTGGTTGTTGAATGGTTCTGTGCTGGGGAAAAGAAGCTTCAAGTTTCTCTGCATCTCACCACTGTTTAGGGGAATTTGGGTGGAAATGGAGGCAGCCAAAGGAGGTGAGATTAAGAGACTAAAAAGAAAGAGTATGATGTAAGTGATACTTTTAAAAGTCTATATAAGATTATATAAGTCTATATAAGTCTATATAAGACAAAAGTCTATATAAGACTCACAGTGGACCAAGCCTTGTTTTAATTACTACAAGTACTAACTCATTCATTTCTCCAAACAGACTCAGGAGATGCGTGCTACTATCTTTATAGTGGCTTTATAAGTGGCTTTATAAGTGACAGTAGTGAGGCACAGGGAAGTTAGAGAATCTACCTTGTATCACACAGTGTAACCCAAGGAGCAGGACTTCGTACACACCCAAATGATCTGACTCTAATATCTATGACCTAGACATAAGCTAAGGCCATTCATTTCCAGTTTTTCTAGTAAAAGAATGCTTGCTATGGACAATTCCAAGGTATTGATATAATATAATATGATTTAAGAATTTCCCCAAAATTTAATAATTGTAGAGTTGGTATGAGCTGACTCTTGATCCATCACTAGAGCTTAAATAAAACTTCCTCCTACAAAATTGCAGTTTTGTGGATTTACAATGTTCCTTTTAGTTTAAACTACCTTTGGTTAGACTTTCTGTCATTTGCAAGTTTCAAGTTTAACTGATACAATGTCGCCTAGATAATCAGTACTGTCACACAAATTGCTCTCTGTCATATTATGTGAGGTGTGATATAATATATGGCACATGATTAAATTAAAAATGTTTATTATAAAAAATAAACAAAAATAAAAATGTATATTACAATAAAATACATAGTACCATGAATCATACTCAAAGTTTTTTTCCCTTTTCCTCAAACACACTTACCCTGTCTTTCATGCCACTTTCTGAAGCCATTTGGTAGTGACCTTTTGTGAGTATCTAGTTGTGCTACTACTATGGCTATGTCAAGGGCCTGAATTCACTCAAGGCCTTCACCTTTCTTGGTCATTTTGACTTTGGGGACAGCCAGACATCACAGAGTGGCAGATTCAGTGAACAAAGTCAATGAGGACACACTAATGTTTTCTGAACCTGCCTGTGAATCGTGTGGCATTGACAGCTGCTGTCACTGCAATTTTGATCATAACTTGCCAGAGCTCTCATTAAAGAGAAGGTCCAGAACTGCTTCAGGAAGCATCAAAAGTCATGGACTAATTATTGAAGGGTTTAATGGAAATGCATCTTTTACTGTAATAAATGTTTACAAATTGAAACCTTCACCATATGTGTTGATCACTCCTTGCCTATCCACCTTCCTGAGACAGGTGAATCATGCACCAGGATACCTGTCTTACATGTACAAAACTAAGGCTCAAAGGACTTATGAAATACTGGCTGCATAAGTGGGCAGATCCAGCACAGAATGAAAAGGAGGGGTCCTTGATTGAATGTTCCTGAGAATTATTTTTTATATTTTAAATTATCTTTATTGGTACATTATGAATATGCATCATAGGTGAATTCAACATTAAGAGTTTGTACCAGAATATGAAATGACTTGATTCTCGTTTTTCCCCTTTCCCCCCTTCCCCTATATACATAATCTTTGTTTTCTTTCCAAGAATTTCAAGAAGGAGATATCGCAATGTTAAGCTCAGTCAAAGTCCTTCTGAGAATGAGGAGAAGTCACACCCTGGAAGGTGTCTCTGGTCTATATCACTCAGCAGGTTAAGTGGCAAAAATGGTGGCCAAACTCAGATATAAATTTCCACAGTCTAAACTGCTCCCCTGTACAGTAAAGTGTCCAAACAACATTGCTGATGCTTCTTTGTAGAATTTTCTTAAATTACTACCACAGATTTATTTTGTATTGTTTACCAACTTCAAGTAAACTCATACATCTTTAGTTAACGCAAAGAAACCTGTATAACAAATTTAAACTCCGTTACAGGATGCCTAATTTCAATTTCCTGTTTATATTATGTTTCCATGGGCAATGTTAGGAAGAGGTATTGCCATAGGTTCCTCGAGCTAGTTATACTTAAAAAAAAAAGTAAAACAAATCATAGCTCATATGTGAGTTTTTAATCATTCTACTTGAAATGTTTGCCTTTTCCAATGCTACCCATAACACCTAATAGCTTCATTTAAAAAATATGAGGCAACTCCATGTGTCTTGTGAATGTTAAAAGCTTGAGTACATTTTAGTTTCATACAAAATTTCATACCCCAGTTACTTCCTTTCTCACAGAAAACATAGTACTAATGATATCAGTTTCCAGTGAAATTACAGTTCTTTTCAAGTATCAAGCTCCATCTGTGGAGTTCTATTAATTAGATTCTCACATTCAAATATCATTACATCTCATGAAAATATTTGGTGATAATTATAAAGAAGTAATAAAAAGGGAAATATTTTATATAACATTCAGAAGCTCCATTATGCAGTTTTATATAGCATCTGAGTCCCAGTACTTAATTTTTCATCATTTCAAAGAAAACAAAAACTCCCACAATAAAGAGATTCACATTTAATCTGTGCAAAATAATCAGTAGATAGTTTGCCATGAAGTATAAACTGAAAACAAAGTCTCAACCTAAACATTGCTTTCAACACGTTTTTATATGCTGATAAATGTAGGCTACTTAATTTCCACATATGTGTGAAACATGTAAATCTGAGGCACTGCAATATGGTGCATATGGCAAAATGTTCCACATGTGCAAATACATACATGGATATACTTTGAGAACAATTTCTAAAATTTTTTAAAATAATATTTTTTCAGGTATCAAGGATTGAACCCAAGACTTCACATGTGCTCGGCAAGCACCCCATCATTGAGCTATATTCCTGGAAATTTTAAAACAGTGGTGCCCGGTACTAAGGACTGAACCCAGGGCCTTTGCACTGAACTACATCTATTATCCCTTTTGAATTATTTTTGGGGGTATAGGGTCTTACTAGCTGTTAAACTGCCCAGTCTGGACTCAAACTCACAATCCTCTTACCTCAGCCTCCATAGTGCAGGATTACAGGAATCTTTATTTTGAAATGGGTCTTTCTATATTACCCAGCCTACCCTCAGTCTTGAGCTTTTCTTTCCTCAGCCTCCAAGGGTTGGGACTCTATACATGTTCCATTAGAACCTGAACAACAACATTTGAAAAGCAAGTACTGATAAATCCTCACCAAAGGAGGAGGACTCACACACTGGTGAGAATTATGCATTTGTACCTGGTTTACCTGTTCAGTTCTGTTTTGCTGTTTTTGGTATTGGCAGTGAGAAAAGGTGTCACAGGAAGAAGTCCTTTCATCCTTTTCAAATTGTTTCTTCACCTTAGCCAAACCCCCAGGCACTGTGCACATATCTGGCTCATCCATCTTCTGGGACAGTTAAAAGGAAAAATAATCTTTACATCCGCACAGAATGAGATTCACAAGCTATTTTTCTGAAAGTTGACAATTATTAAAGAAAAGTACATTACCAATATATTAGCATGGACAATTATTTCAGCAGATATACTGATTGCCTTAATAAAAGTACTCTTTCAAACTGAAGTCGGTAGGATTTTCAAAATATTAACTTCTCATTTCAAATAAATGTTGATGTCTGGAGGTTATACCTATTACAATAAATTTATCTAGCAATATATTAGCAGAGTAATAGACAGTAGAATAATGGGTTCAGTATTTACACACTACTAGGTTGGTGTTAAAATCTAAAACACCTTTACAAGCAAAACATTAGGAATAATTGTTAAAGTATTTTTGACTCAAAAACTTAATAAAGTGAGCACTCACTGGCAGGTCAGAGTCAGGGTTGAGAAAGTCTGGCCTATTCTTGTCATTTTATTGATGGAAAAAACTTATTCCATTTTATGTCTCTAGAAGCAACTTGCAAAGCAAGAATGAGCCCTAAGGTATCCTGTGCCCTCTCTAGCCATGGAAGTGGCTCAGGAGGGACTTCAGTTCTGATGACTCAGTGCACCCCAGAGCACAGAAGGCACTTGAGGCCAGATGGGATGATGATTCTCAAGCTTGTGGAAGCCATGCCAGCATTGCTCCAGGAAGCTCCCAAGTCTACTTGCAGCTGGGAGGAGACACAGCAACTCTTCAAAGCACAGCGGGTCTCCTGAGGTCCAGTGCAGTTCTGACATAACCTTGGAAGTCTGAAGGCCTTGAAATTGGAGGCCTGGGAGCTGAGGTTCTCAAAACATGGATCAGGGACACCTGGGGTCCTAGAATATCTTTCAAACAGATGCTAAAATTGGAGCATTTATTTTAGAATTTGATTTCCCCTCTCCAGAATTTTGGAGACTGAATTGTTATGCAGGATTATCTGACAGTTAATAACCTTTCCTGATTTCTGTGGAGCATCAGATATTTCAGAAAATGATCTATGGAAAGAAGAGATATTATTGAATATTTCTATATATTTTACATGTATCATCAAATTATGCAACACATATTAATTTCTAATAAATTACTGGAATTTGTTACACATAATACTCATAAGAAAGCCTGATATCCCCTTTGAAATTTAAGACAGAGTAAAAAAATGGAGGGATGAGTTAAGGCTGCAAGATTTGTTTTATTGCATTTGCTCCTTAGTTTATACAAGGAGCCTTCCTAGACAGATAATAGGCAAATTAATATAAAATTATTAAAATTATTGGAATTTAGATTGTTAAGACAACCTTATTGTTATAGGAATTTAGATTGTTAAGGAAAACCTTATTAAATTGTAGGAATTTTAATTGTTAAGAAGAACCTTATTGTTTCAAACAATGACAAACAGTGTAAAAAAATCATTTGCAAATCAATCAGTCATTATGGTAAGAACTGGATACTTTCCCAGTAAGTGTATGTTCACAAAATTATCAGTTACCATCCTGGACAGGTTGCCTCCCTTCTGTCACATGACTTAAAACTCAGATATAGCTATCCTTTTCTCTTAGCCCTGTTTTTAGGAGTTGGACAAAATTACAGAAGAAAAAGTGTATTAGTTAGTTGTTAACTAACTAATTAGTTAAAAACCATTAAAAACAACGGTTAGTTGTTTTTCAGAGAAGCACTCACCCTGCCTCTGGTACCCTCGGTATTAGCAGAAACAACTCATCTCACCAGCTGAGAGAAACACTCAGAGATGTTGGTGGCATTACTAAAATGTCCTCAGGTCCCGCTTGTGGCACAAGGTCTACAGAGGTGAGAACACAGGGCTTGCCCAAGAGGCAGTCGGGAACCATGGCTGGAGTGCCTGCTTTGCTCAGATGAAGTTGCTCATGTGATTTTTGCCTTGTTAGCAATATGTTGTAGTGACATTTTTTTTGTGTGGGTGAGATAGTACACTCAATGCGAGTGTACACTCTGGCTCATATTTTAGCCCATAGTGTTCTGGCTTCGAGGAAGTATGGTACAGCACCAGAGGATGGGGAAATACCAGCCATTTACTTCACAGATCCAGGGAGCACAGAGCCAAGGAAGGAGCTAGGGAGGGAGATGAACATACAAAGTCACCTCACATTAACCCACCTCTTCTAACCAGACCTCCACCTGCTAACAGTCAGCTATGAATCCTTCATCTAATCCCATGCCAAAAGGTCCCCTCTAAGTAGAAGAGACCTTGTGGGGATATCTAAATATAAACCATGACATTCTGCCCCTGGCCCCTAAAAGGCTCATGCACATGTCTTTATTCAAAGTTCATTTATTCTATCTCTAAGGGTCATCAAAGTTTTAACAATCTCAGCATTGCTCAAAAGTACAAGCCTAAAATTAAAAATTAAGGCAAACTCTTAGCTGAGAGTCCCTGTGTATATCAAAAAGAAAACACTGCCAACATAAAGTGCAAAAGATAAACATTTTCATTCCAAAATGGAGAAAGATAAGGATAGAAGGCAACAAGATAGACTCCCAGCAGGATATACTTTAGTTCCTTGTCCATCATCTGGGGCAAGATGTAATGAGATGAGTCCCAAGTGGCGTGGGTGCTATAGCATTGCTGGTAGTTTTGGGATGGCTTGGCTCATTCCTTTTCACTTCCCCCAGGCATTCCCTTTCCTTGGATGATCTGATTTTCTGGAGTCACCACAGCACCTCCAGCTTCACTCTCACAGCCTCGTACAGTGCCTGTTTAGGAACACAGTGCCTGGCCTCCTAGGTCTTATTCTGAAATCTGAGTGAAAACCTCCCAAGGCCTACAACTCTTGAATTCTGCATGCTTATAAAATGAGCCTTGTATGGATGATACCAAGGTCTGGGACTAGCTCCAGCAGTAGCTGTGGTCCCTTATATCATGGTTGTAGAGTCTTCCAAGTGCCTGGATGACTGAGCACTGTGAATCATTTTCCAGGGCAGCTGTTCTTGAGCAGTGTGCCCCGCATCTTCCTTTTAAAGAAAGTCTTTCACTTTTTCTGTTTGAACCCATAAATGGCGATTGTTGCTGATTCTTGATATACCTCTTAGTCATTTTTTCCTATTGTCTTGATCCAAAGTACTTGACTTCTTTTTAATGTTTGTCCTTTTCAGCAACCAGTCACCAGCTTTGCGGCAAAGTTGAAAACTTTTAATTTTTTCCCTAATTTTCAGTATAAATATGGCCAAAAGCCTCTGATAGTACCCATGCCAAAGACCTCTTGTTGGGCTTTGTCGTGTCTCTCTTGTCCTGCAAGGAAGAACACAACACACTGCTGGAGGTGCAAGCCTAAAAATTCCCCTTTATTTCCGCCTTAGCTCCCTTATATACCCTGGTTCGGCACGACCCCAACACAGCCTAGACTCTTCCAAATATGGTCAACAAAGCAGCTTTTTTTTTCTCTGAGGTGGAGACTTATGCCCCTTACGCCATCTTAGATTGGCTCGCCACATCTCCCCCTTTTTGTTTTAGAAGATGCTCTTGGGACTGTGCCTGTCTTAGATGGTGACTGTCTTTCCAAAGCCTTACCCGTCATGGGCTACATGAGAGGCGTGCTCATGCGCCTGTCTTAGGTCGGTCATGGGAAGCAGCCATCCTTACCCATCTTTGACTGCCAGTCCAGCATAGAGAGCCACACCTGAGGAGACTGGCCTGCTTCAATGGCTTGTATGGCAAACACCAAATTACGGTCGTTTCCATTTTGTTGTGTACAATACCAGTGCATGGCGATAGCTGCAATACATATGACCATCAGGAAGATTATAGCTAATGAAGCTGTACCCGCCCAGGCTTTAAACATTTTACACAGGAACTGCAGGCACACACGTCTTGTTGACGTTACAGATGTACAGTGAGATTTATAAACTGTTTGTTCCATGGCCCGCATATGATGTCGTGTAGCCCGCATGACACTTGGATACACGCGTGACAAAATGTGACATCACAGTCTAGATGGTACTGTGCCCACAGAATTTCTATTAGTTCTTGAAGGAAGGCGGTTAGCGTAGTCTGCGTGATAGCAAAACCCGCCGCACTGGCTGCCGTAAGTCCAAAGTCTCTTTTGGTCTCCACATATGGATACACAGCGATGTTAGGCTCTTCTACAGGAACAGGGAGCTGGGCTGGCACACGAACCAGGACCGTGTTGTCTGAATTATTCCAGCAAGCACTGAAGGAACAATTTTCTACAGAGCAGTTAAACAATCCCTCTGACCGCGCTGAGCCATTCCATAGGACAAAGAAAAAATGGGGGTACCATGCAGGAGGGGTCCATTATTGTTGGTAAAGCTATTCCACCTGACTGTACTGGACCAGTTAGAAGAATTGCCCATTATATTGGCCCAAGCATACCAGCCTGACTGCATAACAAATCTCTCAAGCACTCTTCCTCCGAGCTCTCCCCGGACCTCCTTACCTTGTCGCGTGTCCGCGAAACTTAACTTCTTGTTGCTCCCTCCTAACCCCGTGCGAGGTTCCCAGGTTTTGGCACCAGTTGTCGTGTCTCTCTTGTCCTGCAAGGAAGAACACAACACACTGCTGGAAGTGCAAGCCTAAAAATTCCCCTTTATTTCCACGTTAGCTCCCTTATATACCCTGGTTTGGCACGACCCCAACACAGCCTAGACTCTTCCAAATATGGTCAATGAAACAGGTTGTTTCTTCTCTGAGGAGGAGACTTACGCCCCTTATGCTATCTTAGATTGGTTCGCCTTTCTCTGAGGTGGAGACTTACGCCCCTTACGCCATCTTAGATTGGCTCGCCACAGGGCTTATCTGAAGTTTCCACAGTTACCATTTTATCAGTTATCATCCAAAAAATTTCCATTTTCTGTTAATGAGTTCACTGCCCTTGTTCTTAGTTTTCTGCACTAGTCTTAGGACATGAGAAGAGTAGACAAATTTTCTGTGACAGCAAAATACCCATGGCCTGGATCTGTCAATGGAGTTCTTGTTCTTATCTGAATTCTCCTGAACTTGGTCTTCTACATCTCTACTTTTATCAGCATTCTGGTGTTCTGAGCTCTGAGTCACCACTCCAGCTCAGCTCACAGCATTCTAAAGATGCTTCTCCAGCTGGTACCTCTAGAGCTTTCTAAATTCCTTCTGAGAGCCTCTTTTCAAGGGTTCTGAACCATGTGATCAGGTAGCATTGTAACAATGGCCCCGCTTCTCCAGTGTGAAAATCTGTATTAGTTAGAGCTCACCAGAAAGGATTGAATATCAAGTGCATATGATTATATAAAAGATTGATTAGGTAAGCTTACAGTTACTACTCATGAAATGAGGAGAAATGAAAGAATACAAAATGATTGTCTAAGTGCTTGATGGCTGGAGGTTCTAGTCAAAAATCACAGGCTTGGAACTAAGTACAGAGTGCAGTGGTGATTCTGTGTTGGAAGATGAAGTATCTTTCCTGGAGGGCTAAAGCAAGTGGAGGTGAGTATCCATGGCAATGGTGAACACTGGATCTTTTCCTTCCTTCTTTCTCTTTTTATTGCACACAGGCTAGAAGCCTATTGGTTGGTACCACCCATATCCAAGGTGTGGCTCTTTCATTTTCAGTTTGCAGCCTACATGTCAATCATCCACAGACAAATCCAGAGCTTTGCAAATCTGCTAGACAATTCTTAAAGTCAAGTTGACATATCATAATTAATCACATACCATATTCTAACTAATTCATTTTATTACTAATGACCACATAATTCAGACTGCTTCTTGTGAAACCTTTTTATGTTTATAATTATTTTATTTCTTATTCTTTAGTTTGGAAATAAGATTTTTGATATAACATGTTAATAATAAGCTAATTTAAATACATAATACTTAAACTTAGATAAATATATTTCATAGACATCAATTTTCATAACGAAGAGGTGTCGTTGGCTTAACACAAATAACAATTTGAAAGATGGGCAGATAGTTATTAAAATCCAAGTCTTTTTTTTAGGTTTTTTGAGACAGGGTCTCACTTTTTGGTTCAGGCTGGCCCTGAGCTCAGCCTCATACTCACATCACAGCAATCCTCCTGCCTCTGCCTCCCAAGTGCTGGGATTACAGGCGTGAGCCACCACGCCCGGCACTGTGGTATGTGGTACTGGTTGCTGCTGGCTGTGAGTCTCCACACCCAGTATTGTTATGTGGTTACAGGGGAATCGAACCCGGGCCCTTGCGCTTGCAAGACAGGCGCCGGAACCACTGAGCTGACTCCCCGGCCCTAAAATCCAAGTCTTGACAAAACCTTGGGCAAGAGTTTCTGAACTTTCTTTTTATACACTTGACATAGCAATTTATTTTACATATATTTATTATCAGTGTTAAAAAGATAAATGGAATAAAATAACACAGTACAGAATCTGACATTTTAATTCACTACTCAACAAATATTTCTTCCCCTCTTCAACCAATTGCAATTTTATTGGGGATAAAGAGAGACTAATCAGTACAAGCTCTGTAAACATAATAAAAATATCCTAGATCCATTTTGGGTTTAAATCCATGACTTTCAGATTTTTCACTTAAAATAGTTGGACTAACTATGTAGATAAAATTTAGCGACAAATAGTTTCGATAATTATATTTTGTGTTTGTGTGTTCACTGAGTTACCTTATCATGGAAGTAAATAAGACAATCCCATCATATAAAGGAATTACTTACCTTTGTTGCACATATTGAGCAGGATACCTGTAAAAAAATATACATGTACATATACTATGTTTTATCACAGTGTTTGCTTAAAGTCAAACCAAATTGGATACTTTTGGGGTAAAAAATGCTGTGAATTCAGTTAAAAGTTAATAACATCAAAAAACAAAACAAAACAAAACAAAACCCTGGGAACTTGAATTATTATATAATCTCCTAAAAGTGATTTTAACTCACTTTTTTATTGGTAAAATTGACATAAAACAAAAGTATTATGAAATTCTTGATGTGCAGACTATTTTGAGATTAGCATTGATTTTAAAATTTCACATTAAATAACAAGATTATTTTACCTACTTGCCCATTTTAAGCTTTTTCTGTTTAATACAAATCATGGCAATACTAAGTTGTTTTATGCATATTATTTGAGAACATGGAAAAATCTAAATATTTCCAAATGAAAAATGGATTGCTAAACAATCAGTTTTTGGTCAGAAATAATCAAATCAGCTGCTTTCCCAAGAATCATTTCTACAGTTTAAAAAAGTATTTTGCAATGAAATTCCGGAATGATCCAGCATGGGGTGCTCTCTAGGAAGACAGGCAGGTCGCACTGTGGTACTATTTGTTTTCCAAGTTATTTATGCCATTTCTGTACATTCATTCCAAATCAATGGTGTATTCATAATGTATTGTAATGACTGTGACTGTAAAACTCTAAATGCTATCTAGAATTGCAGCAATGTTAATGAACTTGGCAAAGTCAGCCTTGCTCTAAATAGTTTGTAAAGAATGCTGAGTAGCTATTTTAAACTGCTACATCTGAGGCTCATTTCTCTCCCTCCCTCCTGCCTCTTCCTTTCCCCTTTCCTCTCCCTCTCCCTCCCATGACTCACAAACACACACCAAAACACAACTTGGCTAATTCGGAGAATATGACTGTAAAAGAATATTCTTACATTCCATTAAGCTGAAGGGTACAGAATCCAGAATCCAGCAAATTGTTTTGAATATGACACTCTTGTGTGCTGGTTCACAAATTGGTGGTCTCACTGAATCCTGTGGTTTCCTATAAGCATAATGGGGTTAGCAGAGTACCTATATAGCTAATCCCTCTCTTTCTATGTTGATTACACCTCCCCTAATGGAGTTAGCATGTCTGTATAAAAAGCAAAAGAAACTGTATTATTAAAAATTTTTAAATGAACCGTATAAGAGACCAAGGAGGGAAGAATCCAAACCCATGTTATTAAAATTTGAAATTATTTCCCAACTTTCCTGAAGAGATTAGCTATAGGTTAAGTGGTAATGATGACAATAATAACACATTTATACAGTGCCATGTGGCTCACTCATAAACTATATCTTGGCTTCCTCACCAAGACGATATATGAAAGTTGATAGTTCTACCTTTTCAGTTAATGAAAGTGAAACTTATAGAAGGGTTAAGATACAGTTTAAGTTCATATAACCAGTGCCGAGTACCGCTGATGGATAAATTCAGAAGTCTGAATTTGATTCCTAATATTTTTGTCCCCTTTTGATTTTATCCCACTGCCTTGTGTTATTCTTGCCTTGCAAAGGGGAGGGGAGTGTTTGGACAGATAGCAAGTACAGAAAAGCTACAGAAAAGCTTCAGCCTCCACTTAGGTTAGCTGAGAAGCTGTGGCGGTCTCCCCTGGACACAGCTTCCTGGTAGCGTGTCATCCTCTCCTTCAGGAAGACCACTTCTTGGAAATCTTACTCACGTTCACTCGCAGCAGCACCAGCTTCCTCGGGCTGAGTAGGGCCAACAGTCACTGAAATAAAATACAGTGCACTCAGCTGTGTGACTGGAAGAGTAAGAAGCATCACTGTACAATCAAGTAAAGCATTGACCTAGCATCAAAAAGCAGACTGCGATGTGTCACATTATTTCTAATGCTTCATAGCCACCCTCTTTTCTTCAAACTCTCCAACAAAGGTGACTGCAGGAGAAATGCTATGCAAATACAAAAAACTCCCCTTCCCTCGTACTCCTGCAACAATTATGGTGGGAAATAGCTACTGATTAAAAATATATATAATGTAAAAAATTAATATTCCTCAGGCATTGTGTTGTATTTATGCAAAACACTCTAAACATTATCTGATTTACTCCTCCAGTGGCCTTGTGAGGCAGGTGTTATTATTCTCTAAAATTTATTTAGCAGAAAACAATAGTTCACAGTAATTAAAAAGTTTACCAGGACTGCACAATTCATAAGAGGCAGATTTGAAAATGTGTAGACTAAATCTTTAGCAAGGCTAAAGATCATTCTTTAATTCTCTTCTCAACCCCCAGCCCTAAAGGTAGTAGACTTAGCTAAAATATGTGAGTGAGCCAAACTATGTGACTGCTACAAGAATTATTGATGACTGATTTCCCCCTTTATTTATACAGATATATGTTCTATAAGAAAGAATACTTAAAATGAGTATTGGTATGGTTAAATTGAGTTAAATTAATTGTATTCAATTAATTGTATTGTTAAAATGAGCTTTATAACCACTCATTTCAGAGAGTCAGAGACCTTTCCATTTAAACCATCTGCCTGACAAAAATACAGGGTAGTAACAATTATACAATTGGAAAACAGTAGAAGAATATTGCCTTGATAACAGAGTAATAACTGAAAGATTTTAAAGATCAGTAAGTCTAACTGAAAGGAGTTCAGTTCTTCTAGATATAAGGAAACATGCAGTCAAATATTTTCTAATGTGAAGTACTAGGCATGTGTGGTTTTTGTTTGTTTGTTTGTTTGTTTGAGACAAGGTCTTGCTTTTGTAGTTCAGGCTGGCCCTGAACTCAGCTTGAACTCACAGAAATCCTCCTGCCTCTGCCTCCCGACTGCTGATATTACAGGCGTGAGTCACCACACCCAGCATTGTAGTATGTGGTTCTGATTGCTGGTGGGCATGAGTCTCCACCCTCAGCATTGTTGTATGCGGTTTCCAAGGATCAAACCTGGGTCCTTGCACTAGCAAAGTAGGTACTGGAATCACTGAGCTAAATCCTTGGCCCAACTAGGCATATATTTGAAGGAAATAATTGTTAGGAGCCTCATTGTTTCATGATTCTCCATAGTTATTTATCATATATATGCTTGGGCTGGTCTCACAACCAGATTTCTTTGTTTAATTTAGAGTTTCTTAAATGATAACATTCTCTTTGATGGATTACTATTCAGTTAGGTAATCTTGATTCCAAAATCATTTGAAGAGCTCTGTTTTGGACCAATCAGTGAATACCATAGGTGTGTACACATGTGCATGTGCATACCTGCATTCATGTATCATATATCATCATTCGTCTATGCACCTTCTACCTTTCACTGTTAGGGACAGTAATATATGAGACTCATTGGGTAAGGCTTTTCAGTGCACTTTGTCTCTTGGGATGATTTGATATAACTACCATAAACCAAGGTCCAGACAACCAGGTAGCAGAAATCCAGCCCACTCCTTGCTTTCTTTCAACCCTTAGATTTTACATAGAACCATCTTCGTAGATTATTTGTCTTTTTTACTGACTGTCTTCAAGGTTCAGATATGTAGTGACATTTCATTTCACAGCAATTTCTATGGCTCAGAAAATACTAAAAATTATTTGCATTTTCACTCCCTTCTTGAATATTTGTTTCATAGAAACTTCTCATTCAAGTAAATATTTTCATATGGTTTAATTCATACTGTAAAAGTAGTTCATTTAGCATGTCATCAAAAACAAAATATAAAAAGATAAGTTAAATTATGTGTACACTGTGATTGTACAACACTGATAAATTCACAGTCACAAATGTTAGCTAGTTTAAAATTCACCTTCTATCCAAACTTCAATTGCACAGAAAAGTCCACAACTCCAATTGATCCCTATAAAAAGAGATTCCTGCAAATCCCTGAGAGGTTTTCACATGCTAAAGAAAATATATTTCCATTTTCCTTGTGGATTATCTATCCATCCAGAAAAATTTACTTTATGTTCATTTTCTCTTGCTTTGTTATGAATGAATTCTATATAGTTTTAATGGAACTCATTTTCTAAGGGTGTTTTTGCTTTAATATATAAATTTTATTAGATATAAATTTCATTTTCTGTACTATTCAGAAGTACTGTTCTTTTATTTATATTCATAGAAACTCAGCATGCTATTTTTCTACAGTTTACATACAGTACTTATTTTCAAGTATTCTTATCATATTTCAAGGTAGTGAAAATACCAAAGTTAGGCTTAAAGAAATCAGTGGTTTCAATATTGAGATACCTGGAGTGCATTGTTCAGGTCTTTTAGTCTGCTCATGAGAATTATCTTTTCTCTGGTATGAGAAAATGAATCAACATTTTTATACATCCAATCTCATTATTTTTATTTTTCTCTGCTTTTGGGGATGGAATTCAGGACGTCATGCTTGCCAGGCAGGCAGAACATCACTACATCCCTGGCCCTCTGTATTTTTCCTCATCAGTAACTTATATATGTCAATGAGTACAAAAATTGCCTAGTCAAGGTGTTATATCCACATTATTTTCTAACCTTCTAAGTTAGTATTTGTAGGTTTCTTCATGGGGAAAACAGAGCAGTAATCCTTGCTTAGTTTGCTCTAGTGGAGTTTACCAATGGGTCCTAACTTGGTAGAGATATTATCTTTTATAATTGTTCAGGGCCGAATGGACCTCCCTTTCCTTAGGAAGTGTGGAGAAAAAACAGAGCTCTTTGGGGAATCTAGCCTTATTATGCCTTATTTCAAAAAGTGTGGGTAGACTGAGTTTGAAGGGCAGTATCAAATGAATTTAGAATGCTTTCAAAGAGAAAAAAGACATGAATACCAGTAAGATGCTTGCTGTCACACAAAATCTGTGCTACAATGGAGAATGATGTAACCATTTGGTATGCAAGTAGAAGAGGAGAGGGCCGAACTAAAACGTGGAAGGGCTGTTTGGAAAAGTGAAGAGGAGAGTTAAATATTCCAGATGATTATTTTGTTTGAAAGCATTATGAATATTAATCTGACAAAATAATTTGGTTAGAAGTTTCCTGTATCTGGACT
>PVIR01020841.1:0-30136 GCA_004026965.1 Petromus typicus | reverse complement strand
AGAGATTTTAGTGTATTTTTTTCCAGAAGAAAAATAATAAAGTTTTCATCTAGTAAATAACATCATTAAAGTATTATTTAGTTTTGTTTAATCTTAATTTGAAGGGTAATTTTTATATTTTATTTAGTTGGCGTTTGAAAATTGATTGAAAACCCATATTAGAACTATTTGGCCACTGTAGTAGAGTGTATAGTTTTATTTAATTTGAGATTATTTTAAGTGTTCTTTTATTTTTGCACTTTGCCAATCACACATTTTCTGTTACTTTTCAGTATCCAGCACCTTTTCTGAGGAAGATATATATGATTTAAAAGTTATAGCTGAATTAGATGCTTTTAATGTCTTCATTTGTGATCAGAAGTGTGCAATAGCTGATATTAAAATACATGGTGAGTAATTTTTACTGGGAATAGGTTTTTCTATTTCATAAACATCCAGGGAAAGTGCACTCCTATAGAATGAATTTCTTATGAGACCTTAGTGTACTTACATTGACTACTAAAGCAAGTTTTGTAAGGGCATATTTGGAAATAATAGTAAATTAGCTGGAAATCTTTACTAACTTGAGACATCCTATACGTATTTTAAAAATTTCTCTGAAGTTTAATCTCTTACTGTGTTTGTATTTTCAGAATAACTTCAAACTGAGAATTGAATGTTATGGTAACATGTCACAGAATTTTAAAAGAGCTATTTGCTTATTTCTTTTGTCTTCTTTGCATATACAGCACAGGCAGAGGAGTTGCTGAAAGTCATTTTGTTAACTTTTCCTCTCATCAGCTTGATAAAGAATGTAGTAGGACATTACAGTGGTTCCAATTCTGTCATTAATTCTGAAGAGTCTGGGTGGCTTCAGATCCTAGTGACACTGGTTGACCTTGAGCACATAAATTAACCTTACTTCCATCTTCTGTGGCAATAGTAACAATAATTATTCATGGGGTTGCCGTGAAGCTTAAGTAAAGTTTCTGCATTTATATACGTTTGGAAAGGTACTACAACATATTAAGCAGGTTTGATAAAGGAATGTGCACCATTCAACACGTAGCACTCTGTTTGCAGTGGGACTGAGGTAGTGTTGTGGGGTCATAATGGCTTCTCCCTGCAGTCTTTCTTTCTGTACTAAGGAGAAACTTTAGAAATCGTTATGGTTTTAGGGATTATGGGAAAAGAATTTTTGGAGAGGAGAGAACTCTGAGAAGACTATATTCTAAATATAATTTTTTGGGGGGAAGAAATAGTTGTATTTTAATAGTATATTCATAAAACGTTCACTTGCTGTTATTGGAGTTTTAATAATAAATAGTTATGACACAATCTTTAAAAAATATTGTAACTGCCTAAATCATCTGTTCTTATATTGCCAGTGCACAGAATATTGTTTTTGGAGAAATGTGATGAATTTTCTTAGAAATTATCTTTCTCTCCTTTCCTTTTCCTCCCCTTCTCTCCCTTTATTTTCCTCCCTCCTTCCTCTCCCTTCCTCTTCTTTTTCTTTCATTCATCCTTCCGTCCGTACCTCCTTCCTTTCCTTGCTTTGTGATGCTGAGTCCAGGACCTTTGTATTGGGCTGCACCCCCAATCTGTTTTGGTAATTTTGAGTCAGGGTCTCCTTAAGTTGCTATATTGCCCTGGCGGGGCTTGAACTTAGGATCCTCCTACCTCATTCTCTCAGAGTGCTGGAGTGACTGGCCAGTAGGTCCAGTTGGGTGTGATTCTTTTTTTTTTTTTGATTCATAGCTTTTATATTTGCGATATATACACTACTTAAAAGTATTATAACTTGTCTTAGCTTTCTAATATATGGACATTGATATTGTTAGTATGTCTAGTAATGAGTAGCTTTTATTCATTCTGTGTGTTGGTAAGATATTACTGAACGTAAGTACTACTGAATTGACTCATTTAGATGGAATGAAAATTTTGTAAAAGTCTTGCTTTCTGTAGGAATGGATGCCTCTGTTTCTGTGAAGCCAAAGCAGATGGATATGTTCGCTAGACTTCAGAATATCATAGTTACAAATGTTGATATGCTGTCCATTCACAAAAAGGTAATTTAAAAAATAATTTCTCTACTAAAGTTTATTTTGTTCTTTGTTTTTGAAGTATTTTGTTGTTTAGGATACATTTGTTAGTCTGTTGCCTGAGGCCTTCTGTAGGGGTTAGAGAAAAAGATGGTAACCATCTGTTTAGACTAGACCTTCTGGCTACTTCTGAACAGTTCAGTGATGGATAGATATTTTCTTTAATAAAGAGGTTTTTATAAAGATAAGAAAAGTTATTGTCAAGTAAATTGTTTGTAACTAATAGTGTTTAAGATTGAATTTGAATATCGCTTATTTCAAAGCGAGGGGAACTTACGGCCTACAGCTCTTCCACATGAAATCCAATTATCTTCTCCTTTCAGGCTGTCTCTATTTTGGGAGATGAAGTATTCAGGTTCCAAATGACTCTGTACCCAGGTGCCACAGAAGGAGAGGCCTATGCTGATGTGTCTAAAGTAGATGGCAGACTTAGTCTCAAAGTGGGCTGTATTCAAATTGTTTATGTTCATAAGTTCTTCATGTCTCTTTTGGTGAGTTTATGTTTTAATATATATTTGTTTCTCATTGGGCCTGAATATTTTGTCTGTACTCCAGAATTCCAGTAGTCAAGGTCTTCACAAAGAGCTCTGTGATAAACACCTGAATGCCAAACAGACTGTCACAGTTAAAGAAATCTGTAGGTGACAGTTAACTAGGTTACTTTAAAAAAAACCATTATTTTTGATTATACAAGTTGCCTTTCTCTAACATTTTCTTAGTTGTATATTTTACAAGTATTTTTTGTTTTTAAATTTAGGACTTTTTAGTACTTGTTTATTGAAATGCACTTAAGGATGTTTAGCTAAAAGAACTTTTAAAGGAAGCTCATCAGGTACTTGAAGAATTAATTTTGGAACTTACCACTTTTTTTCTATTTGTAATTACTAAGGCCATAGAATTCTTTTACTTTTGTAATGCTCATGTAAGTATCATGTGCTGAAAAGTTTAGATCTGCTTATTCCTCTTAGCAGGGCTGCTAACCAAAGCTTACATGTCATGAATTTCTGTGTAAACAATCACGTTTCACTTTACTGGAAAAAAAGTTGTTTTGGAAGATGAAGAAGAGGCTAAGTTCTTTCGTATTATTAATGGATGGACATTAGGAAAGTTGGTTCTAATAGTGATTGTTTCTTCTTGGGAAGAATCCCCTGTCTTTATAGCTGCATAGAGATGAAAAACATCCTACTATACATAAAGAAATTTTGATTCTTAGTCATGATTGCAGGGTTGTAGACAGTTAAGCATCTTTGCCCTTCCAAACTTAGTATGTTTTAAAAATGATTCTCAGAGGTAAGCTGCCAGAACCTTAGTTTCTAAGAGTGAACAGTATTCCTCTGACTTAGGGATACAGAATAGAACTTACTAGTGGAGAGAGAAAGTGCTATTCTCTGCCCCTTTTATTTAAATTTGTGTGTAGAATAACCAATAGTATTTAATTAAATAAATTTTTTTAAAGAACCATTGAAAATTTGTTGTAAAAATTAATTCTAAAAAAATAAGTGAAAGTTAAAAGAATTCTTTCCTATAGGCAGCAGTTATTAATCACTCAGACTACATATTTCTAGACTTTCCTCTTCTCTACATATACAATCATACACAATCTTTTTATATTATTGCATTTATTTAATTGTTCTTTTTGCAGTACTATTTTTTTTTTTCAGTACTGGGGATCCAGCTCAGGATCTTGGGCTTGCAAGGCAGGCGTTAGTACCACTAAGCTAAACCCCAGCCCTGTAGTACCTACATTTTAAAGTATTTTCCTGCAGAGAATAAATGTCATTTGTAGTCAGCTCTTTAACACTCAATCTCTTCCAACAGAATTTCCTCAACAACTTCCAAACTGCCAAGGAAACTTTGAGTGCAGCCACAGTGCAGGCAGCAGAGAGAGCTGCTTCTAGCGTGAAGGACTTGGCTCAGAAGAGCTTCCGCCTTTTAATGGATGTGGACTTGAAAGCGCCAGTTATTATTATTCCTCAGTCTTCAGTCTCACCTAATGCTATTATAGCAGATCTGGGTTTAATCAGAGTGGAAAACAACTTCAGCATGCTTCCTAAGGAGTATTACTCTCTTCCTCCAGTCATTGATAAAATGAAGATACAGCTCACCCAGTTGAAGCTGTCTAGGTAAAATCCTCTAACTGCATATTATTTGCTGGAAAGAGGATTCTCTTATTATTTTTTCCTGAGTCTCATAGTGATGATATCCTCATTCCTTATTGTGATTATGAAACCTTGACCATTATTTTTGGTCAAGTTAGTGTGCTTTACATTACCTGTATTTTGTGTTACGAAATTTAGAACGTTATTTTCTATTCTATAAAAATGATGTATTATAGAATTATAGCTTATTAGGTGAGCATAGTGGTATATGCCTGTAGTGCTAGTTATCTCAGTTCTTCAAGCAGAAGGATCATTTGGGCTCACAAATTCAAGACTACTCTGAGTAATAGCCTAGGTCCAGGTAAAGAACAAAGAAAATAATATATATAGAAAAAGAATGTAAGAGTGTGTACTTGATCAAAATATATGTTTATTTAGTTGCACACAGTTCCTTTTCTGTAGGTGGGGGATAACTTCCTAAATTTTAATAAAATATAACCTTTTTAGCGAAGTGTTTAAAACATTGTTGAATCCAGTTGGGAAAGTATTGGCTCCCTTTAAGGGTGAAAGTACTTATTTCTTTTTGCAAATGGGTGTTAGTAGGCATGCTAATGACTTTTGCCATGTGGTCATTTTTAGTTTTGACTTGTTTTTTCCTTTGAGTTTGAAGAAGTAACAATAAGGTTTTAAGGGTTAAGTATGTAATTGCATCATTTGTTTTATAGAGTATAACAATTGTATGATTTTGTTCTTATTGCTGTATTGTACAGTTTTTGTGAAAGATAGTAAATGATAAAGTTATTACGTCTGGAAATCATGTCTTGGTATATAAACTTTATTCTGATTTGGACTGATTTATGAAAGGAAATATGGTGTAACAGAATAGTATTGAGGAAAGTGGTGTGTAGGAACTCTTACACAGTGCAGGAGTGCTTATTTTAAATGTGAATTATAAAATATATGTATAATCTTATTTTTCTCTCAGAACTATTTTGGAGGCTGACTTGCCACAGCCTGACGTTGAAATTTTAAAACCAGTAAACATGCTTTTGTCTATACAACGAAATTTATCTGCAACATGGTATATGCAAATTCCAGGGATAGAGATAAAAGGAAGACTAAAACCTATGCAGGTATGTGTATAATATTAAATAATGAATATTGCTAGATATACTTGTGTTCTTTTTTTTTTTATTTTTTGAGACAGGGTCTCGCTTTGTGGTTCAGGCTGGCCCTGAGCTCAGCCTCCAACTCACATCACAGCAATCCTCCTGCCTCTGCCTCCCGAGTGCTGGGATTACAGGCGTGAGCCACCACGCCCGGCACTGTGGTATGTGGTACAGGTTGCTGCTGGGCATTAATCTCCACTCCCAGTATGGTATTTGGTTACCGGGGATTGAACCCGGGCCCTTGCGCTTGCAAGACAGGCGCTGGAACTGAGCTAAATCCCCGGCCCTATACCTGCAATCTTGATTGTAGTGTAGTTCTAGTGTATTAATAGGGATACTTTGCTAACTACAAGTGAGATCATCTTGTCTTTTTTCTTTTTATTTCATTTTAATTAGTTATATGCTAAAGCTAGCCAGAATTCTGATAGAGCTGGGCACAGTGGCTTGAGTTTGTACAACTGAGAGAGTTCCTGTCTTGAAATAAAGGACACACACACACACACACACACACACACACACACACGAAAGAGAGAGACAGACAGAGAGACAGAGAGAGGGAGAGGGAGTTGGGATCTAAGATAAAGCCTGTGTATGTAAATTGTAAGAGCATGAAAGTAATGTTCACATTCCACATTAAAGCTTTTTAGTTGTGATTTTCTTTTTAAATTAAAAAGTTTTTGCTTGACATAATATTTGTTTTTATGTGTTTATGAGGTATGTGTAGTGACCGAGTAGTATTTTAAGGTGAAGGAAGCCTTTTGAATTAGAATTGTGAACATCATTTTGTTTAGGTAAAGGTGTGTATTGGTAGCAAAGCCATGAAGCAGTATTTTTGGTGGCATCCTTAGCATGGTATGTGCCAGCTCCCACAAGCGAGAGAGGCTGACAGTCAGGAGTTACGGGCATGTTGTACTAGCCTTATGGTTCTCTCGCCTGCCCATGTGTGAGACTTGGAGCCATGCAGCAAGGGTTGGAATAGGAGGGAGACTGCACAAGTAGGGTGAGTGAAAAACAAATAGAAATATAATGTTACTAATTTTGATATCTGTGATTATTTTAGAGTTGGTTTTGAGATGAGATAGGAAGGGTCAAAGGAGCATTTAAAGTAGGAGCTTGTACAAATTGTTTTTCTTTATATGTTCTATTGGATATATGACTGAATGTATTATATGAGAAGAAATCATTGAATTCTTGGCAGTTAAGTTTTCATAGAGAAGTATATTGCAGAGTGTTTGTTCTTTCTCTCAGTTTCTCTCTTACTGCTGTGACATCAGATCCCAGGACAATATTTGACCCTTCTTTTCAATGATTGTAGTTACAGGTTTGCTTAAAGCAAAAGTAAAACATAAATGTCTATTAGTACGGAAATGTGGATAAAATTATGTTGAATTCATAGTTATTAAATGTAAAACACATAATATGAATTAACTAGAACTGTAGCCAACATCATTATCTTAAACATAAAAATGAAAAAAAATCGCAAAATTATGTTATAGTTCTATATTACTTCAATTTTTTTAACAAGCAAGATTTATGGTGTATATATACCTGCACACACATACAAATTACAGCATTACATACATACATACATATATATATATATATATATATATATATATATATATATATATAAAACTTACAGGACATGCAAGTTATGGTAAATGTAAAAATGCCTGGAAAGTTATCTTATTCAATGTAGTCTGTAGAGAAGGGAACAGGGTCTCACAGAGTTACACAGAGGATTCAGCTATATCTGTGAAGAAAAAAAGATCTGAAGGAAATGTGGCAACTTGTTAAGATTTGATGAAGCTAGGTGGTCGACACACAGGAGAATTATAGCATTCTCTATCCTTTTCCTTTATAGTTGAAGTGTTTCAAAAGAAACAAAAAGAGCAGGAGATCTGGCAGGTTTGTGTCAAAATGTAATCATTACTTTAAGCAGAGGGCCTTTGTTAATTCAGCAATACAGCCACACTGGATAACATTTCCAGGGCCTGATTTATCAGTGATCCAGATCTGTTCAAACACTTTCTCTTTGGCTTCAGTGTGTCTGATTTCCTGGATCAAGGGTGCAGCCAAGAAAGTATATCAGAGACGTGACACCAACAGATTCTGTTAGTATATTATTTAACAGAACTGTGGGGCCACCTTTCAGGATTATGCTTCTTAGTTACTGAAGGTTGGCGCAATAGATGTCCCCGGCTGGTACTGGGGACAAGCAAGAAGTCCCAGACCATTGCTTCATGCTAAAATACCTCCCTGTTTTCATGTAGGAGGAGTGCTAGGTAAGTTTGCAGGCTGAAGGGCTCTGATTTGGGGAACACAGGCTACTGTGGCATCCAGAGGAGAAGTTACTATATATGTGTGTATGCTGATGTGAATTTCTGTAGAAGTTCTGGAACCAAAGTGTTATGACCACAGTGTCTGGAGGGAAAGTTTACAAAAAGTAGAAGGATTGAGCCTTTAAAGGAAACATTTTAATTAGCCAGTGGCCAATATGTTGTTCTGCAGCACCTGTGAAGAAGATGCTAAAGACTAAAAGGCTTGAGTTAAGGAAGTTGAGAAACTGGGCCAGCATTACAGCTTGAATATGCCAGAGCTTTGCAGTCAGATTGGTGTAACTCAGAAACCTTGCTCTTTTCTTTTTTTCTTTTTGTCAAACATACCCTTTTGTAAAGGTGAGAGATGAACAAGATACTGCCTTCTTAGTTTATGTTCTGCTTTTAAAAAAATATTTTGTAGTTATATGGTGTTCTAAGAGATATTATTATTATTACTATTACTATTATTATTATTTGATACTGGGATCAAATTTAGGTAATTTGCATTTACCAGGCAGGCCCAGTGCCAGGGAGCTCAGTCCCTGGTCCCTTAAGAGATAAAAATTTTTAAAAAAAATTTTTTTTAGTTTTTTGAGACAGGGTGTCTGGCCCAGAGGTAAAATTTCTGTTATGTTAAGAAAATGTTGAGTGGCCGGGGATTAACCCAGTGGTTCCAGCATGTCATGCCTGGCAAGTGCAAAGTCCCAAATTCAATCTCCAGTAACCACATTCTGTAATACCGGGTGTGGTGACTTATGCCTATAAACTCAGTACTGATAACCACTTACCACAATGCTGGGTGTGGTGGCTCACACCTGTAATTCCAGCGCTCAGGAGGCAGAGACAGGAGGATTGCTGAGTTTGAGGCTACCCTGGGCTACATAGCAAGTTTGGGGCCAACTTGAACTACAAAGCAAGACCCTGTCTCAAAAAAAAAAAAAAAAAGTTCGATTATGTCCAGATGCATATGTAATGTGAATAGAGCTACATAACAGGAGAAAATGTTTTTTACTTCTTGTTGGAGACCAGAATGGTTAAATTGGTTGGAGCAAAGCAAATACCTACCCTTCAAGGAGTAGTGGATACTGGTTAGGAAGAGAGAGGTACAGTGGACTTGTTGAGATGGGTGTCATGGGATTAAGGCTTGGACCATACACCAGACGGCTGGTCCAGATCAGGTAGTATGGTGTTGTAGTAGCGGAGGCAGGCCTGGCTGTGGGTGGTGCAGAAACCTTCCTTCCAGTATGTCTCAGACCAGACAGGTGGGCCCCCTCTCTTCCACTCTCTGACCCAGCTCCCTATCTGTCACTGTCTCCATCTCTCTTTTCATTTTTACAGTCGTAGTGATTGAACACAGGGCTTTTGCATGCTAGGCAAGGCCTCTGCCGGTGTGATACATCCTCACTCCATCTTTTATTTTTTAAATAGATGAACAATTAGTTAAATTTGATTAAGATATATGTTTGATATTCTGGCTTTTTCATTACTTTATGTTTACAGTTATTTCTGGGTTCCAGGTTGCTCTTAGTGGAGATGACTTAACAGTTTTAATGAAAATTTTGCTAGAAAATCTCGGAGAAGCTTCTTCACAGCCCAGCCCTACACAGTCTGCACAGGATGCTGTGAGAGTGAGGAAGGATGTTCCAAGTGGGCCTGACTACCTGAGAGGTAGAAATGGATGAATGTGCCTTATTTGATTATGGAAACATCATTGTTGGTATCCTCCTTATACTTAATATCCTTTAGTTTTGCACTCCTTATTGGACTGAGTTCTGGGGAAAATTTGCTGCAGCTGCAGTTGCTTCTGGAATCTCCCGGGGAAGGAGATATGTCCATTGTCTGTGACAAGAGGATGGTCTCTTGTTCTTGCTGCATGATCTTTGTTTGCCCTCGACTTGGGAAAGCTGCAGTTGGTGAATTCCCCAGGCATTGAGGCGGTACACATTGAGAGGAAGTCAGTAGGCAAGCAATGTGGCATGATCCCAACGTAATAGAGAGAGAAAAGGGCCTTGGTATGACATTATCGTCCTCAGGTGACTGAACCATGAGAAGGGAATTTATTCTTTTGTTGTGGTGACAGCCTTATTTACCTGACTTTAGTAGAGAATGTCATCAGACTCTAGTAGTGTTTCAGATTACTGAACTTTTGAAAAACTAATCTTTAAAATTCAGCCATTTAAAAATGATAGTTCTAGAATAAAGGTTCCTTTCTACTTTGTTAAATAGATTATATAAAGTACAGTTGCACTGCTTTTCATTATTTCAAGTCATTAAAATGAACATCAGATGTTTTATTAGAGTGTAAATAAATTATTATTTCTATGGCTAAAAAGAGGTACCCCTTGTCCTTATAATGTCCTGGGTTAGTATTTATGCTTTGATATTAATTGGTATATTGTTTACATTTGTGGATAATGGTAAAATTTTAATATATTAATACCATAATGTAATACCATAATATATAATACCATAATATTAATGGTAAAATTACCAGATAATAATACTGTATCAACACTACTCCTGTAGCTAGACCAGACATGTTTTGGAATGAGACATGTTCCAACAAGTGATGGGAGTACTGTGCAGAATGGGTTCCTGGTTTAGGGGATAGTAGTGTGTTACACAGCTTGATGAAGCCACCATGTCCTCTTCCAGTTGGGTTTGAGTTGCCTCCTAGACAAATGCAGGAAAAGCAGACTGTTTCAGTTAGGCAGGTGCTGTGCTGAAATAAGAAGGGGGTGACAGGGACACTCGATGTGATTAGTGATTGCATTAGCTTCAGCTGTGATTAGGTTTGTGTTTTGGGTTCTCACTAATGTTCATGTGGAACTTGGGAAAATGTCCAAGTTAGATGTAAGCCACAAAGGTGGTAAAGATTGGAATATAAGTTGTTTTTAGAAAAAGTGGAAGAAAAAAGGCTCTTCCAACTTGGGGAAACCTTACGTGGTTAAAATTCTGCAGTCTTTGCTTTCCTAGTAATTTATAAGATTAGAAGTTTTTGTGGAATGACCAACAAAAGGAAGCAGACTCCGAAAGAATTGTAGTATCTCTGTAAGAGTGATTGAAGTCAGGCTCTATTTTGTCTATCCCGTCCAACTTTGAGAGGAAAGGCTAAATTATTTTGAAGTCTCTTTTATCTCAAAATTCGTTTCCTACCTTCTATCATATTTGAGCGCTGATGATGCTATCGAATTAAATTCTGCTCTTTATAAGGCAGTGTGTGGCCCACATAGGTAATTAAAGATAGAGACATACACTTTGCCAGCAAATCATTTACTGTCTAATCTGGGGCCAGATATTTCAACTTTCTCTGCCATTTATCTCATAATCTCTTAAGGATCAGAGGTTAAAAAAAACCCGAGGTAGGACAAATGGTAACAAGTAATCTTTGGAGAACTTTTAAAAAAAATTTTCTTGAAATACTGTTTAGTCTCCCCTTTGCCACTCTGCTTTATACTAAATATAAAATAATTATTGCTATTTTTATATATTGTCACATAGTATGATTTAAAGAATACCAGAGATGATGATATAAATTTAGAAGACTAATTATTATCTCAACTTTAAAAGATGTGTAAAATAGTATATGTGCATAAAAGCTTTATAATTTTAATTTTCATGTTTAAACTGTCAGAACAAGAAGATCTGGAGGACATAAAGCCTTCTGTGGACCAGAGTGTCGCGCTCCAGTTTGACTTTCACTTTGAATCTCTCTCCATTATCCTTTATAACAGTGATATCAATCAGGTATGTGGAATAATTCTCCAGTGGCGTTACACTTACAGCTCTTGATACTCATTTTTAGAGTACTGGCATTATTTCATGTAATTATTAATTAAAAATCTTAACGTATGGACCAGTGTCTGTGTGTCTTGTAGAACGGGGTGCGTGCTGACTGTGCTGCGATCTTCACTGGCTTTGTTTCTAATCTTGTAGGCAAAGGGATACCACTCAGGGTTCAGTGCTTTGTAGCTAACACGGATGCCAGCGTACAATTCATCTGTTGCTAGTAGAGGATTTTAACATATGTGTGATTAATTATATGTTCCATTTTATGACATAGCTAGATATATACGTGTAACTACCTATTTAAGAATAATTTAGTGGCTTAGAACTTAAGGTAATGATTCTGAAATTCAAGATTATCCATGAATGTAAACAATGACTATGTTTCTGTTGAATGAATGTTGTATATATTGAATTCTTATTAAGGACACTGTTAAGAAATTTAAGGGCTGGGGAGTTAGCTCAGTGGTTCCAGTGCCTGTCTTGCAAGCGATCCCTGGTAACCACATACTATACTAGGTGTGGAGACTCACGCCCAGCAGCAACCAGTACCACATACTACAGTGCCAGGCGTGGTGGCTCACGCCTGTAATCCCAGCACGCGGGAGGCAGAGGCAGGAGGATTGCCTTGGTGTGAGTTGGAGGCTGAGCTCAGGGCCAGCCTGAACCACAAAGCAAGACCCTGTCTCAGAAAAACCTAAAAAAAAAAAAGAAATTTGAGAACTAAAGTCTAGTTCCATAATGATTTGAGTTAATGTATCAGTGATGTTTAGAAAGCTATTTTTTGTTCTATTGTATCTTCTAATAAATATTTTTATCATGTCAATTATGTCATATATTAATATGTATAGGACATGTGTAATTCACTGAAATCTGTATCAGTTTTAGGTATTATATCTGCTAATGTGCATTTTCATATATTCATTCATAATTTATAGTGTTTTCTAAAAATAATAACCCATTTGTACATTACTGCTGAATTTCATTTTAATGTCTATTAGTAATGCAGTTATCTACCTTAATTTCTAATGTTTAATGTGGTTGAAAGCACCAAAAAATGTCCTTATAGAAAAGAAGCAGTTAAATGAACCATTGATTTCATTTAAGGACCACCTTCTATTGTTTCCTCATCCTTTGGATTTTGATGTTTTCTTTCACTTTTCCCCTTGCTCACCTTTTGTATTCCTTTAGATACTTAATATTTTATTTTTCTTTAAGTATATATTGTTCTTTCCTGTCAATTTTTACTGGTGCTTGTGTGAAAATCTTACTAGTTCCCACTTGATCTGTCTTAAACATTGGTACAAGTTAAGTATCATAAGTAAATCTCCGATGGCCACTTGCAGCTTTTCATTCTACTTGGAAATATTCTGTGTTACAGTATGTGAGGGTCCTTTTCTGGAAAAATGTACCTCCAGGTTGTCTACATCAGCAGCCATATTAGGAAACATTAGTACTTGTGATCACTAGATGCAACTCAAATCATTTCTGTCAGTAGTTAAAGAACAAAAGTTGTGAATTATTTCTCTCTTTATAAGTTAAAAGAATGTAGAATTTGCCAGAAGACATTCTAACCAAAAATGGCAGTCCAGGGGAAGGGGATGAAAGTAGGACAAGGGGAATCAGAAAAGATAAAAATCAAGGTACATCGTGTACAGGTACAAATTCTCAATGATCAGTGTGATTACAGTGTATACCTAAAATGAAATGTACCAATAAACTCAATTAAAAAAAAAAAAAAAGGCCAGCCCCAATCAACCTGTCTTTGCCTTACCCACCTTACAGAATAGCCTCCAAGCAAAAGAGTAGTGATGACTGGTTAGGGCAGGATAGGCTGATTGGTGCTGAGGTTTTCGGTCTCTAGTGTTCCAGGCTCATTGTTTTCCAGAGGCCTTATTTTCAAGGAAAGAGGATAGTTCTGCCTTCTGCCTGTGAAATTGTCTCTGATGCTCATGTGTTTTCGCTGTGTAGAACACCATCTAACCTTTTACCTGATCTCACTTATCCTTCGAGGTACAATTAAGTTCTTAACCTGTTGCATGATTTTTTTTTTTTTTTTTGCAGTCTAGAGTAGTTAATTTTTCTTCTTTAACCTGTTACTATTTATACTTTCTATATAATTACTTAATATCCTTTGTGGAAATTGGGAAGATATAAATACCAACAAAATTACTATATATCATAGAGTATTTGATTATTTAAACTTGCAGAATCTCCTTGTAATGTTCCTTTTAATGTGTTTGTAGTTTGCTCTTTCAGCTAAGGGTATAAGCTCACTTGATCACCTGTAAAGCTTATTCTTTCTCGTATACCCTCTAGTTCTTATTCCACTTGCTTACAGAAGAGTTCATTAATGTTTATTAGCTAGATTATATCACTATCTGACCAAAACATTTAATAATTAGTTTTATTTGCATCAAACTGTGTCACATTAATTTTTATATATTAACCATTTTTGAGAATCAGGATACACTTGTGCATTTGTTTGTATGTGTACTCACAGGTAAGACATAACTATTCCATGCTTTTCCCACCCATACTTTGAAAATTTGTGACTTTGATTTGCCTTTAAGCACTGCATGAAGAAGTATGTTTAAAAGTTGTTGTATAATGTGTAAAGCTGATCGATTCTTTTGCTTGTAATATGTACCACAGGAGTCCCAACTTTCCTTTCATAATGACAGTTTCCGTCTTGGTGAGCTGAGGCTTTATCTGATGGCCTCTGCCGGGAAGATGTTCAAGGACGGCTCAGTGAATGTCAGTCTTAAACTTAAGACGTGCACCCTTGATGATCTCAGAGAAGGCATCGAGAGAGCAACGTCGAGGTTGGTCAGATTGCAATTTGCTGTACACCACTTACGGTTAACCTTAGACCTGGCATTGCTACAGGCATTGCTGTGCTTGGCTTCTTTAAAAAATGTCTCTTTTTTGGTCAGTTTTCTAATTTGAACTGTATCCAGAAGCAATGGTAGTATCAGATTCACCTGCTATGTTGTTTATATTAAATGAAAATTTATTAATAAAATGGAGTTCCATGATAAAAATAGAACTAAAAGAATAAGTTTTAGTAGTTAAATAATATACTGAAATATTTAAAAAATTTTCTCCATTTGGCAGAATCATTTTTTTAAAGAGCCTTAAAGTTATGGCTTTTTCCGTTGTCTTATTTTGTCCATATCTTTTTAAAACAGTTCTACAAAATTTCTTTCAGTGTAAATAGCAGTAGAATTTCTAGCATAATCACATTATCAACATGTTTTTGTAACTGTTGGATATTAGTTTGCTGTAAAGTTAGAAACAAGTAACTTCAGTAGCTTAATTATATTTTTATTTCTTTTCTATCCCCTGCCTCCAGGGATCAAACTCAGGACCTTGCGCTTGCATGGCAGATGCGGTGCCCCTGAGCTAAATCCCCGATCCTATTCTTTTTTGAAGTAGTGAGACATGGAATAATTTTTACTTGATGGTTTTCTTTGGAGAAAAATTGTGCTGTTGTTTGATTCTGTATTTTGTTGAGTACATACTGGATATTGCTGGACTCTATTTTCTTGAGAAATAAATAAATGAGAAAGGAGTGCTACCGTGCATCACCTTTTCTATTGTGAGAATTTCATGTCTAGGGTAACTGTTCACAGCTCTCTAGACAAAGGTGATAAAAGTATGATCTGTTTGGTAGTCTCATCTTTACCACACATACAGGGATATATAGGAATTCTCATTGTAGATACTTGATACATTCTGCCTTGAATTGTAGTGAATACTTTTGAAATTCACCTATATAGGATGATGTTTGGGAATAAATTTCTTTATTTAGTAAAATAACATGAAAGAGCTATCTTATATTTTGTAGGACTACCTTGATATTTGCCTAAATCATTTTAGCAGTCGTTGATTTCATTAATCTTAAATTGCAATTATAAAATTGCTTAATCTCATGAACCTTGTTATGGATTTGGGAAACCATGTCAGTTGTTAATTGGTTTCTTTTTTCTTTTTTTTTTTTTTAATTTTGAGACAGGGTTTTGCCTTGTAAATTAGACTGCCCTTGGGTTCATTATGTAGCCCAGGCGAGCCTGGAACTCACAGCAATCCTCCTGCCTCTGCCTCCCGAGTGTTGGGATTACAGGTGTGAACCACCACACCCAGGATTGTGATATGTGGTATTGATTGCTGGTGGGTGTGAGTCACCACATCTGGCATGTTGTATGTAGTTACCAGGAATCGAACTAGGGACCTTGCATTTGCAAGGCAGGTGCTAGAACCACTGAGATAAATCCCTGGCCTTGTTAATTGGTTCTTTACATTCAGTTAATACTGGTCTATTTTTTTGTTTAAATAAAAACTAAATGGTAAAATCAATATTATTAAAATAGGAAAAATTTCATTATTTCTATTTTTAGCAGGAATAAAATAATGAATGATTTAATGTATTTTTTCAGGATGATTGACAGAAAGAATGATCAAGATAACAATAGTTCTATGATTGATATAAGTTACAAACAAGACAAAAGTGGAAGTCTAATTGATGCTGTTCTTGACAAGCTTTATGTGTGTGCCAGTGTGGAGTTTTTGATGACTGTGGCAGATTTCTTCATCAAAGCTGTGCCTCAGAGTCCAGAGAATATGGCAAAAGAAATACAGATTCCATCAAGACAGAGTTCCACAGGGAAAGTCAAGACAGAGAAAGGTTAGCAGAATTTATCTGTCAGAGATGACAGCTTATTGTATATTTTAACACTAGTTATAGATGGGAGGAAAAAAGTATAAAATTTGAGAAAATGAGATAAAGCCTTTAAGTTTAAACATATTTGACATAAACACAGTAAGTAAAATTTTTTAAATGAGGGAAATAGTAGAAACATATTATTGGGGCAAGGAAGCTACTCTGGTACTGGTTGTGCCATTCATATTTTAACTCATCTGGAAATGGAGTTAATTGGGGTAAGTGGTTGAAGGACTGTTTTATGGGGTTTGAGGTCGTTTAGTCACAGAAAATATTTTGAAGAATTCTGTCACAGAAAGGAGATTATGAAGATGGAGAAATTAGCACGCCTTCCTTAGATGTAACCTGTCACCGTCTCTGGCCTGGGTGTACGCTGAAACCACTGTGAGCCCTGTGATTTTTATATACCAGCACTTTTATATCAGTTGGTGATTTTCTGTGTTACTTATGGTCAGGCGTTTTTCTCTGCAGTGCATAACCCAGTGAGATAGGTAATCTAACATTTACTGTACAGGTCAGAATATTATTTTCCCATTTGTCTAAAATGTTTATTAAATATTAATCCTCTCTGTATTTCTCATATATTAAATGTTTATGGTATAGACTATTTGACTGTGATCCTGGGCTTTGGGATAAAGCCAAACAATCAGGATGGTTTATCTTCTCTACTAGGAAATCTCTTCTTCACGGCATTTCTCTCTAGTTTCTCTCTCCTCACTCCTGCGTCATAGAGTCACACATTCTCATGTTTGTATACATGTGCCCATGTTGTTTCTAACCAGAAAAGCTTCAGAGCAGCACTATTCTGAGCAAATCAAAGTTCAAAGTGGGAATGATCTTTGGGGGTTAGAGTTCATTGTCTTGCACAATTAGCATTTATTAAATAATTACTTAAATACTAATGTTAACCAACTCATAATATTAGTAATTTCACCCTGCCCATCATAACAAATACTGGGAATAATTTCTTAGTATTGTCCATAACTTGTCTATAATGTTGTAGTCACTTGAAGTCTTACTTTAAACGTTTTCTGGCCTCTGGCTTTGTTTATCCAGATGATTCTGCAAGACGAAATATGACAGTGAAGGCCATGATCACAGACCCAGAAGTGGTGTTTGTTGCCAACCTGACCAGGGCTGACGCTCCTGCACTGACAGCTTCCTTCCAGTGTAACCTCTCTCTGTCGGCATCCGGCCTGGAGCAGATGATGGAAGCTTCTGTGAGAGATCTGAAAGTGCTTGCTTGCCCCTTCCTCAGGGAGAAGAGAAGAAAAGCTGTTACCACAGTAAGAACTGCCCTGGACCCTGATCTCCAAGCGTGGCAGAAATAGTTGAGTCATAGAATATTAGAACCTGATAGCTCTGCAGGACTTTAGCAGTTGTTTACTACAACTTTGGGTTTTGCGGATAAAGATGTCGCGTTTTGGAGATGTTTAGTGAGAAGTTATGGCTGCTAGTGACAGAACTGGGACTTCCTTCAGATTAGTTTTCTTTTTATTATATTGTCTTCTATTGAATTTTAGTACAAATGAGTATTTTTTTCAGCTGTTTCATTTGTTCACGGTAGTGTAACAGGTGAGAGAATAAGTAAATATTTAAGCTCAGAATGAAAAAAACTCACTTGGAGTCACATGACAAAGGAATATCTGTGTCACTGAAGATTAACTGGTTAATCATCTGGGAACTGTTGATTTATTTATCCTAACCCTTACCATAGTTATTTTGCAGATCTTCTTATGTATATTGTAGAGTGCATCATTTAAAAAAGTATTTTTGCAAAAACAAACATTTTAGACTTCTAATAGTAAATATATGTCATTACTTCAGAATTTGGAATGTAGAACTTCATCAGAACTATTTGAAGGCCTTTAGCGTGTATCTGTCATAGTTCAGAAGCACCTTCACAAGAGATTATTAGCTATTTGCCTTTTAGTAACAGTTTATATTTCAAAATCCTGGTTTAAGTGAGACATAGTTTATATAAGTATGTTATATATTAATGGAAAAATGGTTTTTGTTTGTTCATCTAGGTTTTACAGCCATGCTCTTTATTTATGGAAAGATGTACTTGGGCCTCAGGAAAGCAGAATGTAAATATTATGGTTAAAGAATTTATAATTAAGGTTAGTGCCTTCAGATTCTTTGTGTGCAAGTTGTTGAAATAGTACCTTTTAGTCTTGTGAATACAGCATGGCTAATCGGTCACATATTTTATAATCAGATTACTTCCAGTATTGAAATATATTTTATTTCATGTAAATATTTGTATTTTTTTAAAAGACTACTTTTTAATACCTACTAATGGTGAGAGTGGTTTTCTCTTATATTTGCATGTGTATGTATGTGTACTGAGGAGAAGAGATAGAAAAAGGAAGAATGAATGGGGCTGAGGTTGCTGTTTTATTTGTAATATTATTAGGCTTTTATGCAATGTATAATTTGATTTGGTTTGCTAAGTATGTGATTAGATGTTTTATTAGTGGTGACCGATGTATACTGGAATTAAATTATTAGGATTTGCCTTTTAAAAGATCTTTATATTTAAAATAGTAGAGAACAACTTATTGTTCAGTGTTATTTGGATTCTTTATGTATGACTTCATTCCCAGTTATAAATGAGAAATAGATGATATATTTTCAAACCCATTTTTCTCTGTTTCAGAAGAATGCAGACATGAGATGGCTAATTGCAGTACTATGTAATGTAAACGATAGTAGCTTTACTTATGTAGCACAGTGACCAGGAGTGATTGAACTAAGGCTTAAACTAATTTCACTTGAACTGTTTAAATTAACTGTAGTTTTCCTCAGTTTAAAAAAATACTTGGTAAAGCTGGCTATGTGTCACATGCTTGTAATCCCTGCCCTCAGGAAGCTGAGTCATGAGGATTGCTATGAGTTTAAGGCCAGCCTGCACTACATAGTAAATTCAAAGGCAGCCTGAGCTAACTGATACCCTGTCTTAAAAGAACAAAAAAAGCAAACAAATAATAATACTGGATTGTCTGATATTGTGTTTAACTAATGCATTTACTTTTTTAAAAAAGATGTAGAATAATAAATAGGATAAAAATGAATTTATATTTGTATTCTCTAGGACATTAGCCAAGTGTTAGAGGGACTTTCTTTTCTTTTTATAAAACATTTTTGAACTCTTATTATATGTAAAAAAAAATGTCCTGTATGTGGCATTGGCAATGCATGGTCTTTTTTCAAAGAACTAATGACCCGTGGGAAAAGAAGTAAATCAGTCAGTGATTGTCACTTTGAATGCGAGAGGCGTGCACGAGTGCAAGGGGAGCGCAAACAAGATGCTGCTGATTCTGCCCAGGACATCAAGGAAAGTTGTCTGAATTGCGGCCTCTTGAACTGAGTTTTGAAAGTTGATGGAGATGTGATAGATGGAGAGGCAGGGAAGACCTGCCAGACAGAGCTGACGGTGTACACCAAGGCAGAGGCGTGAGAATGTTCTTTAAGAACTTAGAAGGATGGTCTCCTGTGGCTGGATATAGTGGTGTGGTTGAGTTGTAGCACCTGGAACATGAGTTAAAGATGACATTAATAAGACCGAGGAAGAAAGGATTCAGTTGACAGGCAAATCAGAAATAGCAGATATCAGAACCTCCTTTTGATCACATAATTGTATCTGGTTAGCATACTAGTTAAGTAAGCGTTATGAGAAGTTAACAATATAGGAATCCTTTTTAATTTAATCAACCCAGTCTTTCTCAGACTTGGGAGAACTCTTACTAGTTGATTGGGTAGGCATTAGCTCACAAAGAGTTCTGTGCAAGCTGAAGAGAGTTTTAATTTTATTTTGAGAGGTATGGAACTTGGTGAAGCATAGGGATGACATGCCCAGAGTTAAGATTAAAGAAAGAATGTTGGGGCCGAGGATTTAGCTAGCGGTTCCGGCGCCTGGCTTGCAAGCTCAAGGACCCAGGTTCGATCCCAGTTAACCACATACAGTATTGGGTGTGGAGACTCATGCCCAGCAGCAACCAGTACCGCATACCACAGTGCCGGGCGTGGTGGCTTACGCCTGTATTCCAGTACTCGGGAGGCAGAGGCAGGAGGACTGCTGTGATGTGAGTTTGAGGCTGAGCTCAGGGCCAGCCAGAACCACAAAGTGAGACCCTGTTTCAAAAAAAACAAAAAAACAAACCACCACCAACAACAAAAAACAAACCTAAAGAAAGAATGCTAGTGACAGTTTGAAGGATAAACCTAAAGAGTGCTGACTGGACATAAAAGATATCTTCAGTGGATGGTGGCAGAATGCTGCTCAGCGGTAGAGTGCTTGCCCACAAGTGGCTAGGCCTAGGGTTTGATCCTCGTACCACAAAATAAATTAATGAATAGAAAAGTAAGGCAAAGATGTCATCAGTGTAAGGACTAAAGTCCAGTGATCGGAATGGGAATGTAGCACAGATACTGCTCAGAGATAATCAAGCAGAATTCACAGCAGGTTGTGGGTGGAGTCAAGGGGAGCCATGAGCGATTTCAGCCTTTCTGTTTCCAGAAGACAAACAAGAGCTACCTGTGTATCTCCATGAGGCTCACAGCCCTGGTTTAATGAATATAGCTGGTTGAAAAGTGAGCAGTTTGTTTACGATTCTGCATTTTTCTGTTGACACTGTTTTGCTCTGAATCATTCGTCTTAGCTGTTGAGTTTTGACTGCTGCTATATAACATCAATTATTTCATGTACTGTGAGTAGGAATCAGTGTTAGGCAGTTAGAATCCCACCTGAATTCACATTCTCCTTAGTTAGGAACTGAATATTAAGTTAAATTATAATTTGTTACTTTAAAAATTTTAACATGTGTGTTTCACTTCTCATCATCTGGGAAAGAATTTGCTCTAAATTTTTCTCTGCTTTGCTTTTTGAAGATTTCACCCATCATTCTGAATACTGTGATGACTATCATGGCTGCTATGTCTCCAAAGACAAAAGAGGATGAATCAAAAGACACCTCTAAGGAAATGGAAAATCTTTGGGCTATCAAATCTGTTGATGATTATAATTCTTGGTTTCTTGGTGTTGACCTGGCAACAGAAGCAACAGAAAATTTCAGAGAGGTGGATCATATACCAATAGAGGAAAATTGTGCTGTTGCTGTGGAATCAGTCCAAGTCACTCTAGAATGCGGCCTTGGACATCGAACTGTACCTTTATTATTGGCAGAGTCTAAGTTTTCAGGAAATATTAAGAATTGGACTTCTCTTTTGGCTGCTACTGCTGACATGACGCTACAGGTATAGAGACATCATTTCATACCTCCAGGGGCAGCAATAAATTAAAACTTATGGCTTTTTAAAAATTTTGTTCTGTTTTATTTTGGTTTGTTTATGCAAGCCTGGATAAGAATACATATGAATAGACATATATTCTGACATTCAGTTTGTGGATGCATAATTCTGTGTGTGGTAACTATTTTTAAGAAGTCTTGTACTAAATAGTTTATGGCAAAAAATTAAAAGAATAAGGGAAAATAGATCCTTTTTGTGCATATTTTTTGTGTTCTAAGGTAGATGATTTTGAATGGTTATTGCTATATCATTTAGTTAATTTTTTTTTACTGGCTATAGAATTGTATAAGGTGAAAGACAGACTTTTTTTAGCATTTATTTTATCGGTACATTTTATATATATTATGATCATAAGCAGCATTGAAGACTGACTTTTCATAATTTTGTGCCTTTTCAGGTTCATTATTACAATGAAATTCATGCTGTCTGGGAGCCACTGATTGAGCGAGTGGAGGGGAAAAAACAATGGAATTTAAAGCTTGATGTAAAGACAGTAAAATATCTTTGTATAAAGTGACATTACACATATTCATTAAGATTGTTTAATTCAGTAATACTCAAGATGTGGTCTAGATTCCTGGAGCCCTTTTAGAGAATCCATGAGATGTAAAATGTTTTTGTATGTATATTCAGATATTATATATCACTTTTATTTTCACTGTCTCATGAATGGATGATGGATTTTTCAGGAGTCTACCTGAATGTAGTACTACAGGAGACTGCAGAGTAGAGATAAGAATTCACCCATGTTCTCTTAACCATGCATTAAAAATGCTTGTTAATGTCCTTTTCCCTACTTAGATTTAAAAATATTTTTCATTAAAAATGTTATTTGTGGGCCCGGGGATTTAGCTCAGTGGTTCCGGCACCTGTCTTGCAAGTGTGGGGGTCTGGGTTCGATCCCTGGTAACAATATACAACAATACTGGGTGTGGAGACTCACGCCCACCAGCAATCAGTACCACATACCACAATACAGGGCATGGTGGCTCATGCCTATAATCCCAGTACTTGGGAGGCAGAGGCAGGAGGATTGCTGTGAGTTTGAGGGTGAGCTCAGGGCCAGCCTGAACTACAAAGTGAGACCCTGTCTCGAAAAAAAAAAAAATATTATTTGTAATAACATAATTTATTTTTAGATGAATATGAAAATTCTTGTTTTAATTTCTGCTGGAGTATGTATTGGTAGATAAATGAAATTCACATAAATGAAGCTCTTTGATGTAATGATTTTGAAGGGTAAGACTAAAAATCTTAAGAATTGCTACTAATTCATGAACTCTTTCCTGTCATTTTTTCATGGTATTTGATGCTTAGAATCCTGGCTACCAAAGGGTAGTTTTCTAGAATACCAAGTGTACAAATTACTGTAGCAGATATCCCAGAGCCGCCCCTCTTTGGGCAGCTGCATGGAGCTGTTGCATGCTGCCATTGACAAAGAAGATCCTTTGTTTTACAAGGAAGATGTCACTTGTGTCCCAATGTCCTCTGAATAAAATAATAATAATATTTTTGGTGCTTCTTTTTCTCTGGCCTAATGAAGCTAACCAAAAATAGTTCATATGGCTCTTGAAGTACAGGTAGAACAAAAGTACACATGTGACATTGCAAAAGATTGAATCTGTTGGCTAGTTGGAAGCTTAGGGTAAATAAGTATTTATAGATATTATTGGTAAAAAGTAGAAGACTCAACACTGTTACTTCCACATGGTACCTCATTACCTCCAATAAAAATCAATTTAGATCAATGAACAATATGAGAAGCTGGGTGATATTGAATAGCTGGGGATGCCTTGGGGTGGGAGGCATGCCGGCAGCAGGGACTGTGGCTGGCTGCTTCCTCGGTACAGTTCTAAGCATTTCCCCAGAGTGGACTCTGCATTGAAAGAGGTTGTTCATCTGCTCTAAAGCCAAGGGAAGCTCTAGATATTTGTGAAAGTGACATTTTTTGAGGAGCCTTCACAGAATGCAACTAATTTAGAATTCAACATTGACTATTTTAAATTTGTTATTAATTGGCCAATAAATTTTTGTTATTTATCTTTGTAGGTAAAGAAAAACCCAGTCCAAGATAAAAGTTTGATACCAGGAGATGATTTTATTCCTGAACCCAAAATGGCAATTTATATTTCTTCAGCAGATACAATGAATATAACAATATCCAAAACTTGTCTTAATGTTTTCAGCAATTTGGCAAAAGTATGTTTGATTCTTATTTGAAATATTTCAAGTAGAATTTAAGAATGAAAATGTACTATATAGATATATTTTGTCATGAAAATTAGTTTAAAAAATGTGTAGTCATGGCAGAGTATTTAAAAGAAAAGAATACTTTATAAAAATTCCGTGGTGTTCTGTTCCTTTTCAGGGTTTTTCAGAGGGCACTGCATCTACTTTTGACTACTCTTTAAAGGACAGGGCTCCTTTTACAGTGAGGAATGCCATAGGTATTGCCATGAAGGTGCAGCCTAATCGTAACCTCAGAGTCATGGGCTCCCCAGAGAAAAGTGATGTTTATGATGTGGGCGCTGGTCAGAATTTGGAACTGGAGTATGCCAGTGTGGAGCCTTCCCAAGGCAAGCTGTCCTTACTGAGCCGTCAGGAAAGCTCCTTCTTCACTCTAACCTTTGGTATGCTATATTTATGTTACTTTAAGAGCATCTTAGGAATTGTTGTGCTCTTCTTTTTGATGAAATAGGGAAAATAGTTTGTTGCATATGTATTGGGAAAAAACATTTCTAAAGACTTGGATAAAATAGTTGGTACTTATTTCTTGTTTTCTTTTATACTTGAATAGATTAAGGCTGAGGACCTTATACAACTGGGTTATTTCCATGCTTAACTAGTACATAGTGTGCTTGAGAAGGATGGGAATTTAGTAAGAGAGGAAACACAGTATGCAGAAGTCCCAAAATACTGACAGTAATTACTATTATTACAGAGGAGATTGTTCCTATATAGCTGAGAGAATAAGAAATAAATTGTTTTGTTTTTTTCCTGTATTTAAACTGACTTCCTCAAATTGTCTTAGTTCAACAGTTTTATACCAATAATTGTTTTTTTTCTTTTTTAACCCTTTATTTTAGAAAAGCATTTTGTAGTGATTATTTCTAGTCATGAGGAGAGAAATACTCTTACCTTTATTTTGACATAATTATTCTGAAACAGAGAAATATTGGTAAATGTTCAGAATGTTTTCACTTGTACTCTGCCTTAGTGCCACATGGATACACAGAAGTTGCTAGTGTTCCTGTTGCCAGACCTGGACGGCGGTTGTACAATGTACGGAATCCCAATGCCGATCATTCTGACTCACTGTTGGTACAGATCGATGCCACTGAAGGGAATAAAGTCATCACCCTCCGCTCCCCTCTGCAGGTAATTCTTTACAGTGAGATGTGTCCCTCTTAGATTGTCAGTTTAACTCATTTTGGAATATGGTAAAACTGCATCACATCAGTGAATATTGATATTATTAAAACAAAAAGTAATTTCTTTTCCCTATATTGCTTTTGTAATATTCTTTACTTTAAATGTTGAACAAAAATTTTTAAAATTTAAACTTCATTTTAGGATCTCTTCTTAAAGTTTTTGCATGTATCTTTAAAATTAAGAACTGAAGAAAATTGTAATTTTAATTGGCTGTCAAATAGGATAACATCTATTCTTTTTGCTTGTTGAGATTGTATTTTTTTGAGCATGTGTCAAGGACTATAGGAATGAACTCTTCTCTTGAAAATAATTTTAGCATCTTGGTCTGTATAAATATTTCCCTTTCCAGTTGTAAGACTTTATCAGACATTTTCCTTTTTCTGTGTATTATTATAGGTTTCAATATCTGATTAGCAAAAGAATATTTATTTCTACCTGTGATATAAATGATAAAAATTTTGGTCATTTTTATCTCTTAGTATGTTAATAAGTAATGTGTATTAATTATACTGTGATCAAGAAAAAAGAGATACTCTATTCTCAAATTTTGTTATCCTTTTTTGTTTAATCATATGATTCATTGATAAAAGATTGTAATGGAGAAAATGTGGTTAAAATCTTCAAAGAACAATACTGTTTGAGAGATAGTGTTATATACCAACAATAAGAGTTAGCACATAATATGCAAATTATGTCAAGTTTTAATACATATATCCCCCTTACATATGCTAAAGTTTTCAGCTGGCAATGGAAATACTTTGTGCTATTAAATTTGAAACAGTTTAGGTATAAAAGTAATTATGCACAGGTAGCATTTTTCTTTGTAACTTAATTGTATGTATTTTTGTCTCAACAGATTAAAAACCACTTCTCTGTTGCTTTTATCATTTATAAGTTTGTTAAGAATGTTAAGCTCTTGGAGCGCATTGGAGTAGTCAGACCTGAAGAGGAATTCCATGTCCCTTTGGATTCATATAGGTAGATACCTCTTTCAGTATACTGTTTTTGAAAACTTAGAGTATGTATTTTTACCTGTATGAATTAGAAATTGGTTATCTGGAAAACTTAACTTTTTATAATTGTTATCTAAAATATATAAAAATCATCTTAAAGACATGGTTTATACTATAGAAAAATAAATTTGTATTATTTACTTTATCAAATGAAAACTATTTTTGATGGCTTAGATTTTTTCTGGAATGTTTATTAGAGTGCCTTTATATTTAAAATGAAAATATTTGTAAGTCACCTTTGTGTATTGAGTTTTTTGTTTATTTCCCTAGAAAGTTCTGAATTAGCTGTGTGACTTTGTGCAAGTTCCTTAACCTTAGCCATGGTTTTTCTCACCTGTATAAATGAGAGTTAACAGCTGCTTTGTAGAGTGACCAAAAAGATGTAATGAGATCCTTTTCTTACATTTTCAGTCAAGTCCTTTTCCTCTCTCTTGTTTGTTTTGCTGCAGATGTCAGTTGTTTATTCAGCCAGCGGGAGTCTTAGAGAATCAGTACAAAGAATCTACCACTTACATCCCCTGGAAGGAGGAGCTGCACAGGAGCAGGGATGTGCGTGGCCAGCTGCAGTGTCCATCAGTCCAGCGCAGCTTCCTGCCACTCATCGTGAACACAGTTGCAGTGCCTGATGAGTTAAGCCATATCAGTGCCCGTGGAGAGGACTGGGACCCGGCATACATTATTCACCTTTATCCTTCTCTCACTTTGCGCAACCTTCTCCCATATTCTCTAAGATACTTACTTGAGGTGTGTCTCTTGTATTTTGTTTGACTTTTAATGTTGCACAAAGTGAATTCTAGTTTGTTTTACAGTATTTTTAGTTGAACTCAGTGTTTTATAGTGCATACTTTCTGTGTTTTATAGAGCACACTTTTTATGTTTTAATAATATCAGTGAAAGCAAAACTTGCACTAGCATCTGTTTTATGTCAGGCACTGTCCTGTGATTTAACATGTTTAATCCTTCTGCAGTGGGGATTACTAATAAGCCCTCTTTACTGAGGAGGAAACTAAGTCATGAAGGGCTTGTGTGGCGGCCTGGATCTCATGGCTAGTCAATGGGAGAGCTGGTGTTTAAACCTAGGCTGTTTGGCTCCTTGATCTCTACCACTTTTCTCTGTTGTATCTGCTATAAATTTAAGAGTCATAATCATCTCTTTATTAATTAGATAAAATTTCATTACTTACAGGGGAGAAGGAAATTTAATGAGAAAACAGTTCATCTTAAAGTTTGTATTTATATTATTTTTGATAGATTGGTTGTTCCTTTTGAGAGAGGGTCTTGCTTTGTAGTATAGGCTGGTCTTGAACTCACTATAAAGCCCAGGCTGGCCTCCAACTTGTGGTGATCCTCCTGCTTCAGCCTCCCAAGTGCTGACATTGCATAAATTTTTGTTTTAAAGTTAATATTATGATTGTTTAGTCCAAGGTTTCTATTAAAAATGAAAGGAGTTACTGTCTTAGGGAATAATAACATTTTCTCATAGTGCTATAGTTAAATCCATGTTAGAGTTAAAATGCAAAAGTCTTAGAAACTGTTTGGGATATCAGGGTTGGGAGTATAGCTCTGGTAGTGAGTTTGCTTTACCATGAATGAGGCTGTGGGTTCAGTCCCCAGCCTGGTGCAAAAAAGTAGAAACTGCAAGCTGTGCTATTATTTTCCTTTATCCAGTTATGAGCTACTTCTGAGTTGTGCGGACAAGAATTAAATAAACTAAAATAGTGGATAAACAAAAGAATAATTTATAAATAAATATAGTGTATAAAGTAGGTTTTAATGAGGAAGTTTGATTTAGATATGACCTCGGTGCATTTTGAAAATAATTCACCTTGTCTAGTTAGCCGGTGAAGAGTAGCTGGACGCTGTTCCATTCCTTATTTCACTCACATGGGAACCATTAGGCATGGAATGTGATAGTGGAGTGAACCGAAGACCAGGTGGTTAAGTGGCTCACTTACAATAACACTGCTGATGGACAGCAGCCCAGGTCCCTGAATGAAGTCAGTCACTGATTCTTGGCAGAGATACATTTTTTTACCCTCAGGACCTCTGGCTATTGGCCTGTTAATGGCCAAAGACAGTTCCTGCCTTTGTGGCTGTGGTATTTTCTTTTTTCGCTCTTAGTACTAACTGGCACTCATAATATATAGCGTGATACTTCATGGAAGACTGGATACTTAACCTGCTGTTGTAGGCTATTGAGCATCTGTGTAAAGTACAGATTTTGTGTTTCAAAGTTTTCGCTAACGGACTTGTTTTGTTTGTGTGTTTAGGGAACAGCGGATGCCTATGAACTAGCAGAAGGCAGTGCAGCTGACATCCTGCATTCCCGAATCAAAGGAGAAGTCATGGAATTAGTCCTGGTCAAATACCTGGGCAAAGACTGGACTGGACATTTCCGCATATGTGATACGCTTCCTGAATTCTTTCTTGTGTGTTTTTCTTCTAACTCCAGAGAAGTAATGACAGTTGACCTGTCGGTACATGTCAGGCGAATTGGCAGCCGAATGGTGCTATCTGTCTTTAGTCCTTATTGGTTAATCAACAAGACTTCTCGGGTTCTCCAGTATCGTTCAGAAGACATTCATGTAAAGCATCCGGCTGATTTTAGGGACATTATTTTATTCTCTTTCAAGAAGAAGAACATTTTCAGTAAAAATAAGGTATGTTTTTATTTATAGAGCAAGTTCAAATAGGTGACTTTCTAATCTGGAAACCTGGGAGTTTGAAACCAAGCTTATTTTTTGCTAAGTGCCATTGGTGTGAATTAAATGTGGGGAGACTTTTGAGAATGCAGAATCAAGCGGGGCCCTTAGGAATGAACAACAGCAGGATTCTGAGGCACAGTAATTCTTTTCTGGTGTCAGCAGATTTCCTTCTGTTCTTAAAGCTGTGTCAGATAAGACTAGCTTTATTTTGTATATTTAACCAGGGACAATATGGCGTTTCTAAAGATGCTTGTATTAGTTGAGCCCTCCTGGGTACGAATCATTGGCCAGGCATTTGGCAAGTCTGATGCCCGAGCCTGGACTTGGGCCGCGCTCCCTTCTTTCTCCCTCAGACTTTGGTTTTCCTCATGCACGTGTACTTGACCATATGCTCCGTCTAGGCTTTTCTGTATGCTGCACCCTCTGCCTAGATGGCCACTTCTCCTACTCTTTTCCTTGTTTTCCTTCTCTTTCCTGGTTCCATAGTGTTTGTCCTTTAGCGTTCTGCTCAAGCCTGATTTTCTGTTCATTTAAAATGAGTCTAGATACTCTATTATCGTTGTTTTAAGAGTAGCAGATCTCAAATTTTATTTAAGTTAGAGTTGTCTAGAGACCTTTACAGATGTTGTTGTCTTATCCCCAGAATTTGACCCAGTAGGTCTGGGTGGGGCCTGGGAGTCTGCATCTAACAGATGTCTCACTGGTCTGGAAACTACTGTGATACCCACTGTCTTAGCATGTTAACTTACATATGATATTGTGAGAACCTGTTTATATGTCTACTTAGCTTTAAGTTTTTAACATTCTTGTGTAGATAATGGTCAGATTCATATAGGGTACAGAAATGTCCCTTTGTATAAGACGTTTTCTAAATCTCAGAGCCAGATGCAAACTCATCATCTTCTCATTTTGGTATCATTTTTACCTTTTGTGTATTTTGAGTCACATTGAGTCTTGCATCACAATTGTTAGTATGTTTTCTGTTCTCTGTTTAGTTCATTGCTCACTGAAGAGTGGAATTGTGTCATACTGTTTTCCTTTCTACCTCTCATAATGTGTTTTATTTAGCACTTGCTAGATGTTAAAAGGATATATTTTCTGTGTGCTAAAACTGTAAAGAAACTGTTAGCTTAACTTCATAGCTCTAACAATGGAAAATGTTATTTTTCTATTACATTTTTTAAAAACAGCACAAGATCTCATTGGTGCACATCTTTAAATTCACTGTCCTCATTGCTCAGAGAATGGAGGAGTCAGAGCTATGCTTTTGTTGTCCACTGCAGTTTTCTATTGTTCTGTTGTATACTTGCAAATACATTTTTCTGTGTCTCATAATACTAAAGAAATTTATAGCAAACAGTCTGGCAACTTACCATCCAATAGTTACTGCTACCTTTTAGGTCTCTTATATTGTGGTCTGTGTTCTCTGGTATAGGTACAATTAAAAATTTCGACTAGCGGCTGGTCCAGTAGTTTCTCATTGGATACTGT
>PVIR01020840.1:0-30135 GCA_004026965.1 Petromus typicus | reverse complement strand
GGGTTCTAGTGGGTCTCATTTCTTCCCCTAGGGCTGTTTCTGCCTAGGCCCTTCCTCTGCTGCCCTTAACCACCTTTGAGGTTGCATCCAGCCTTCACGGGATGCACATTTTCTTCTCTGGGTTTACACTCTAGTTTGGCTGACTCACAGTCCCAACTAACTCTCTAAGGAAGATATAGTGAAGACCGTTTTATGAGTCTCTCCGTATTCACAAGTTTGTTCAAGCTGAATCGGCTGAGTCTAGAATTCCATGTTGCGGAGAATGTCCCCTCTGAGTTTTAAAGCTGTTAGTTTGACTGTCCTCTGGCATCTAGTGTGGGGAAGTCCAGTGCCTTGCTGTGATCGTCTCTGCCTCCCTGAAACTTCAGGCTTCTCTCGATCCCCAGGGGCCTGAAATTGTGCCCTGAATGCTCAAAGGTGCACCAGGTCCTCGACTCTAGGAAATTTTCTAGTATTATTTCTTTAATAACTTTTTTTTTTTCCCTCTGTGAAACTACCCTAAGACAGATCTTCGACCTATATTTGTCAGTTGAATCTCATTCATTTCTTTCTTTCTCTTTTTTGTTTTTCTTTCTGGAAGATTTCCTTGACCTTGTTTCCCAACCCTTCTATTGATTTTTTTTTTTTAATTTTAGCAATTCTATTTTCAATTTCCAGACACTTTCTTATTCTCTGATAGTTCCTTGATCATAGCACCCCGGTCTTGTTTTAACCTCTTCTATCCCCAAGAGGACACTCATTCCATTTTTCTCCTAATTTCTAACTCCTCTCCATACTCTCTCTGCTTCCTTTAGTGTCATCTCTTCCAGATGCCCACGTGGTTGCTGGTTTTCTGGTAACTTGTACACAGAAAGCTTCCCAGAAGCTCTGTTGAGATAGGCTTATTCAGGTGGCAGGGTTCAGGTCACCAGGCAGGAGCTGTCCTGAATTCGCCATATGCTAGGGCTGAAGACTTGCCATATCCGAGGGGCACCCCATTATCTTGCTCCCCACCCCTGCGAGGTGTACTTGTATCACCATCATCTTGGTGAGGAGATGTACGTGCATCTGTAATGCAGATCGCTAGTGTGTGGTAGGTGACGGAGGAGAAAGACCACCAGAGTTGTGTGAGAAGACAGGGTGACTTGAAGCTGAGGGAGGGGGTCTCAGGAGGTGAGGCAGGCTGCAGTGGACCCCATGCCTGTCTGGGAGCCTCCTTTCTCTGCTGAGGCTGAGATAGGTGGAGGAACTAGGGAAATGTCCGTGTAAATGTAACTCTCCTCCACCGTGGACACAGCCAAACTCCTGCTGCAGCACCCTGCATAGAGCAGGGTCAGCTATCAGGCCAGGCTGGAGTGGCCTTAAGATTGCTGCTGCAGAGGTCCGTGGGGCTCCAGGATGCCACCTAGGAGCTGCACTTCACCTCCTTGGACTGCCTACTTCCAGTAAGGCTGACCAAAGTCAGATCTTCAGGCTGGCTGTGCCAGTCTGAGGTGCCCTAGACTGACCTCTGGGAGGCAGACCACTGGCCAGAGTCCAGACCAAGGGTCCTGAGAAAGACTGGTGATGCCTGTCAACATCCTCACATTGCTGGTTCAGTGGCAGACCCGGAGCGAGCTAACAGCTTTTCCAGCCACTCTGAGAGGGAGTGTGACACCTGTATTTAAGAGCAGGACTGTACAAGCCCCCCCAAACCCATCTTGAATAGCCTAGGGAAGGAGGCCCAGCCAAGGATGAAGTACCGGAGACATCAGAGAGCCCAGAGTGGCCCGCCTCTTCCTGCTGTGCCATCTCTGATGTTCGGAGTCTGTTCTGGTCACTTTGGTCAAGAGTGGCAATGGGGCTATCCTGTGGCTCAGATTGTGTGCACTGTCCCCTTTGCTTTACCAATCATCTGCGGTGACCGTGGAGCCTTTGTCTGGGAGTGGAAATAATGGAAGCTCTGTTGAGATGGCAGGTTTGAGCCATAGTAGGACATGCTATGATGGTAGTGATGCTGGTGCTGGTGGTAATAAAGACGACAGTGCTGATAAAAGTTGTGATGATGGTGGTGGTGATTGCTCTAGTTCAGATCTTGAATGGACCCTAGAGGCCCATGTGTTGAGGTCTTGGTCCTGGCTCATGACGCTACGAGGAGACGGCAGGATCTTCAGCAGGTAGGCTCATCCAGAGGAAGTTAGGTCACTGAAGGTTCATTGAAGGAAAAATAGGGAACCTGGCTCCTTCTCCTCTTCTTTTTGCTTCTTGGCTGCTGTGAGCTGAGCAGCTTCCTCTGCTACACTGTCCTGTTATGAGATGCTGCTCCACACATGCCCAAAGTTCTGGGTCCAAGTGACCATGGACCGAAGCTCAGAAACCATCAGTCAAAATAGATCTTTCCTCCTTAAAACTGACTAGTCCTGCTGGGGCTGTTGCTCAGTGGCAGTGTCTGCCGGGCAAGTGCGAGGCCCTGAGTTTGATTCCTAGTACCAAAAAAAGAAAAACAAATTTGATTGGCCCATATATTTTATCAAAGTGACAAAGAGCTAACAGAGTCATCATGATGACTGATAGTGGGGATGATGGTGATGACGGTGATGATGCTCAGTGATGACAAGGAAAGAACCTCTGCAGTCCACTCTCCCGCCGTGGTGGTGGCCCGGATGTGCACAAGCTGCTAAGCCTGAGCCCATGTTGGCAAAGAGGCTGCCTCTCTTCTTTTCTGGACAGAGTCTTCTCCGTCTTTAACATTTCTTTGTTCTTAAATATGAAGATCGTTAGCCAAGGCTAGAAGCTTGACATCCAGGGAAGTACATCAATGCTGCCTACCCATGCCCCCTCCCTTCAGGTCTTGCCAGCCCAAGGGTACATCTTAAAGTTAGAGGGTCACTGAAGCAAGAAGCAGCAAAGGGCTGCCCCCTCACTGCCATGTCCTGGGGGACAGCTGAATTGCCACGGAGGAGCCGTGGCCCCCAAACCCCCAGTTAAGCTAAACATTGCCTGCCCAGAAACCACTTCCTCTACGTTTATCTCCCCTGAAGTGCTATCATCCTTCCCTAGTGGGACTGCGTCACTTGGCACTTCCTCCGGATGCCTGGGGAGGGCTATCAATCAGTTCCTTATAACCAGTTTTGCTCTTATGTTTTTAAGCTGTCCTCTTTTATGCATGTTTGATTACGAACCTCCCAACAGCTTCTTAAGCAACACTGTCATTTTTCTGTGAACTAGTGTTTGGTACTTGTCACACCCCCAACTCCACTGCCACAGGCTGCTCACCTGCACCGAGGTGAGAGGCTGCTCCTTTTGCCCAGCCACCGTGGCTTTGGCAAGACAGTGTCTTCTCTGTTCCTTGGCTTCCATTCCACTAGTGAGAGTTTGAGTGACTCTGATGGCCCTTATGAGGGTAAAGGTGGCAACGCTTGCACGTGGCAGGCACTTAGCCACCAACCAGACTGGCAGAGTGCTTCTGTGAAAGGCTGGACACTTGATCACGCCAGCTGTGTGGGCTGCACAGTGTGTCCCAACAACTCCGGTGCTGCCGAAGGCATCTGCAGATAACGTGTGAACACACAGGTGTGGCTCTATGCCTATAGTTATTTACAAAAGCATCAGCCAGCTCTCAGGCAGTGTGCGAAGTGCTTGTGGAAAATGAGGTAAGAGGGCCCCTCAGCTCCAAGGAGGTCTCCCCTCTGGGCCCTGGACTCGGATGCTCTGGCCTTATTGGTGACACCAGTCGAAGGGTCCAGCTGAGGAGGCCACGTGCTGCCTCTTGGATCCCTCAACCCCCAGAATGTGCCAGTTTCCACCGCCTTCGCTTCCTGTCCTGGCAGGCGTGCTCACCAGCCCTCCCTGGGCTTTCTCGAAAGTGCACAGCCTCGGGGAGACTGAGCAGCCCGGCCAGCAGGGTGTGTGAGGGCTCCACTGGCCTGGGCTGGCTCTGGGCAGGCCTGTACAGCTTCTGTCTTCCCGACAGGCAGCCAGGAGACACCAAGGGCTGATCCTGGAGGGCAAGTGGGCCAGGCCTCCGGATCTGCACGTGTCTTTCCATGGCAGAATAAATTCTACCTGTGCCAGGGCCACCTGCCTGCCTGGTTTGTCATGTTTTACAAGTGCTGAGGGTGAAAGAACGCATGGGGAGGTGCCTGCCCACTTCCTCCCACTACTGTGAGAGCAGACCTCCCCAGTCCCCAGTCAGTGGAGCCCTTCACAACCCTCCAGTGCTGCTGGAGGCCTGACCTAGCTCAGCCCCAAGGCTCAGATATCCACTTCTCTGCCTTGTATTCCCAGACTTTGCAGCTGTATTGCATGCCGATTATGCTAATGTGTACCCCTGTCGTGTGCTCTGTGATTCCGAGTGCCCCATTGTGTGCCGAGGATGTAGTCCCACTGCACATGCCCTGCAGTGCACCCCTGTGACGGGCACTTCCTGCCTGCACTTTAGCCAGCCCCAGGGGAGATAGTGGTCAGCTCTATGTCAGGCAGCAGGATGAGTGAGGGCATAAGGGGGGCAGGATGCAGTACTGTGGATCCTGCCAGGCTGAACACCCCATCCTGGGTAGGGTCAGGTAGGCAAATGATGTGGAGCCAGACATATGGCCGAGCTGGGCCTAGGTGCCATAGCACCGGGAGTTCCCCTTCCTGAGACCCCCCTCCCAGAGCAGAGACATGTGGGCCACTAGCTGGCTCCTCATCAGTTCCCTGGGGACTTGAGCCTGGGCTAGACGCTGGATTGAATTAGCCACAGGACCACAATGAGCTCTCGTGGAAACAGAATTTTCCAGGTAATTAGACAGTGGGTGTTTGTTGGCCACTCAATAAAGTGGGAAGGGGGAGGGGAGGTACCAGCCTGCTGTGACCGGTTCAGCCAATGGCTGGTGTCATGGCCTCCAGTCCCGAGACTGTGGGTCCCCAGGGCCAGGCTCATGGGGGGTAGGGAGGGGAACAGGTAATAGTGTGCGGCTGGACAGGATAGGGCTCTGAACCCCTCAGGCACGCATGCTGGCCTTGACCAAGAAGGAATTTCTGAGGCCTGGGTGTGAGACCGAGGATCGAGGCCACCAGAGGGGCTGCCCGGACCCTCCAACTGGCAGCTGGGCACCAGGGCTCCTCCTCAGCATCCTCATGCCATCTGGAGCCAACTCAGGCCTCTGTGGCCTCCAACTCTCCCAGCTGGCACCTGCTGGGACAGAGTGACCACCTCTGGTCAGCACCCAGTGTGGTACCAGGGCGGGCACCGCTGGCACAGTGCTGAGGGGGAGAATGACCCCATTACAGTGGGTCCTTCTGTGGACCCACCTCAGACCAGGCTTCCCCTCCCGGCTGCAGTGTCCTCAGCTCGAAAGGAGCTTCGGGGACCCTTTCAGGGTGTGTGTGCTTGTAGATTTTTCTGGGCGAGCAGCGTGCAGGTGAGGAGTGTGTGGTGACCTTTCAGCACCCCAGCCTCTGTGGGGCTAGGGGAATCCTAGAAGCCCTGTGAACAAGTATCTTCCCCCACACCGAGTAAACTTCATTTTCCTCAACTGTAAGTCAGGTCGGTAATATTATATTATAGTGACACATGTGAACCCATGTTTATAGCGGCATAATTCTCAATAGTAAGCTCTGGAAATAGTCAAGATGCCCATCAACAGACAAATAAAACATGTCATATGTACACAATGGAATATTATTCAGCCAGAAAGAAGAATGAAATCCTACCATTTGCAGGCAAATGGATGGATCTTGAAATTACAATGTTAAGTGAAACAACTTGAACCCAGATAGTTAAAAATCACATGATTTCTCTTATATGAGAAACCCAACACATAAATAAATTAAAGAGTAAACTAAAGGAGAGGTGGTAGGAAACAGGGAGGCAGACTTTTCCCGAGATGGTGTAGGAGGTCAGGGGAAGGGGAATGGGGAAAGTAGGAAAGGGATTAGAGGACCAGAAGTTATCAAATGGGCAAATGGTGTGGAGCCAAACATGGTGGTGCTTGGCGTAGGTGCCACAGTTATATTCCCAAAATGAATGTAACTATTATGTATTGCAAACATATAATAATTTTTTTTTTTAGTCTCACTCTGTAGTTCAGGCTGGCCCTGAGCTCACTATGTAGCCCAGGAAAGCTTGGAACTCACAGCAATCCTCCTGCCTCTGCTTCCTGAGTGCTAGGATTACAGGCGTGAGCCACCCTGTCCAGCACTGTGATATGACACGCCTGGCTTTGTTGTCTGTGGTTACTGGGAATTGAACCCCGGCCCTTGCACTTACAAGGCAGGCACCAGAACCACTGAGCTAAATCCCCGGCCCACATATATAATTTTTAGAAATGAGTTGATAAGCTGGCTATGGTGACACATGCCTGTCATCCTAGTATTTGGGAGTTTGAGGCAGGAGAATGGAGAGTTGGAGGCAAGCGTGGACTGCATAGTAAGACCCTGCCTCCAAAGTCAAACAAGCAAATAAACCAACAAAAAATGAATCAATAAACTTGACTCTTAAAAGAGAGACGTTAGCGGGCTGAGGAGCCCAGCCTCAGATCTGGGTTCACCCGGGCCCTGTTGTCTGGAGAAAGCCCAGCATTGCAAGGCAGGACAGGCTGGGCAGAGGCAAGGCTTGTGGCCAAAGGGGCCGGAAACACCCAGAGGGAAGAAGTCAGATCCTACAGCTCTGCCCTGGTCATAGATTGACCTCGGGCAGACCTCTGCTTGCCCTGGGCCTCGGTTTCCCCACTGCACCTGTCAGGACTGAAGCACCTCAGCCTGGACCTGTGTCCTTCTGCTGTGGTGGGTAACCTTGCCCTTATCGACCTGGCCTGCCTGCCCCACCCCTACAGCCAGGATCAATAAGGAACATGGCCCCGAGGGGTTCGGGAAAGAGCAACAGGGGCTGGTGGCCACACCCCCAGGAGACACTGGGTGGGTGGGTTCATTCCCAGAGGAGCTTCTGCCACACTCCCGTCCCAGGACTTATCTAAGAAGGACCCTGCCATTGTCAGCCCCGGGACAGTAGAGGGTGGTAGTGTGTGTGATAAGTGACAGGATGAAGGGGACAGATGGCTGGTGGGGGCTGGTGAGTCAGTAGTGGAGGGCTGGCGGGAGTGGGGAGCAGGCACAGAGGGAGGGTGCCCTGACCCTCTGCGGTGTGGGGATGACACCGGCCCTTCCACCCCCGCCCAGAGCTATTTCCAGTCTCGGTGTGCTGAGCTGTTCTGCCTCGAAATTGTGGTCTGTGCAGTGACAGCTTCACAGAGACATCATCGCTATCTGAGATGATCCTACACTGACCAATGTGCCGAGCCCTCTGTAGCCTTCGGGCTCCTGCCCCCAGGTGGAGGAGCAGCAACTCAAAGTCTCCCTAGATGTGTCCTCTCCCAGCCAGGAGAAAGCCATGTCCCCAGCACCCCCCATCCTACAGACCTATGTTCCTTTTTCTGCCCAGGCAGCACAGTTGCTGAGCTCTGTGCGGGGGCTGGGTGGTCCTAGTGCCCCTCTGTGTGGCACCGTCCCTCACCTACCTTCTTTCCTGGACAGGGGTGGGCAGAGCAGGGCAGTCTTATCCACTCCCTCCCTCAGTGTCCTGACCTGTAGCATGGGCTGGTTCAATTGGTAAGAATACCAGGCCTTCTGAAGTCCCAACTAAATGTTTTTATACATGGTGCTCAGACCCCCAGTAATCTGGGTAGGGTGAGCATCTCTGCATAGGGCAAGGCCTTAAGTGCCGAGGGTGCAGAAGTGGGAAGATGGATGAAAGCCTGTGCCCTGCATAGCCCCAGCCTCCTCAGGTGAGGCAGAAGCATCTCCACAGGACCTCAGCCCAGGCCGGGGGCTCAGGAGCAGAGCGAGCTGGGGAAGACACCAAAGGAGGCAACCACAGTTCCTCTCAGCTCCGCTCCGCTTCACTTGGCAGTGCTGAGGTGAGCTGCTGACCTCAGCAGCCTCCTGCCCACTGGCTCCTATAGCTGCTATGGTGCCTCCCCAGAAGCCTCTCAGCCCACCTGGGCCCCCCTCCCCTGTGTGCACCCTTCTGCCCCTCACCCCACCCCCTCTGCCCCTGCCCTCTTTATCCCCTTCAGTCTCCTCTTCCTCTCTCTTCCGCTTTCCGTCCCTCCGTTCCCTCCCCACTCTCCTTCCTTCCCCCGCTCTTTCTCTCCTCCTCCCTTCTCTCTCCCTCCTCTTTCCCTTCTCTCACTGAGCATGGACATGGGCTCTTTGCTCACCAGAGCTAGTGGTACAGGCCAAGGAGCACATATAGCCCAGGGGTCTGGTTCCTCCAGGGGATGGTATCCAGTTACTTTCCACTAGGAAGTCTCGGGGCCTTCTGGACAGTTAGCTACCTGTCTTCTCCTGACCACGGCTCTAGTGCCCTCCCTGGCTGCCAGCCAGGCCTGGCTAGGGCAGGAGCCCCTTGCTGTGACCCCAGCCCCCCATGGCAGGGATTGGCCTGGGAATGGTAAGAGACACCCTAAGGTTGGGCATAGCTCACGAGGCTAGCAACAGCGGCCACACCTGAAGGGTGCTCTGTGTAGTTTCTGTGTGTGACAGGCCACCTGGGACGGTTTTCTCCCCACGTGTGCCTGGATCGCACTCACATTGTGTGCTGACACAACCCTGAGACCCAAAGGAGATTGGGTGAGGGTGGCAGGGAGCAGTCCTGGGGCGGAAGGGGCAGCTGGTTTCCAAGAGGAGGACCATCTCCTGTGGGAATCAGGCAGGTGGAAGAGAGAGAACGGAGAGATGGACAAGGACAGGATAGGGAGGGGAACCCAGGCCTTGTGGCCCAGAGGGCTATAGAGGCCAGCCAGGGGGACAGGCCAGATGAATGGGCTGGGGAGGACTTTGGGGGGTGGAGGCTGCTATCCAAGGTGAAGGGCAGAGAGAGGTCAGGCATGGCCGCCCTGGGGTGAGGAGATCCCTCCCACTGCCTGGCTGGGTCTTCCGTGTTTCCCGGCCCCCGCTGTGAATACAAACCCATGCTGCAAAGTTGGGTTTGATTATCTCATAAAAAGATGCCCCCTCATGCTTGCTCAGCGGAGGGGTTGCTATGGAGACCAGCGGGCAGGCCCCAAGGGGGGCCAGGCTGGAGCCAATTACTGTGGCTGCAGCAAAAGAAAGCCCACCCCGGCCGCTGCACCAACTCTCAGAAGTTGGTTTCCAAAAGACAGTTGTCTCGGCAGGAATGGAGCTGTTTCTCTGCTGCCTGGCAGCGCTGACGACCACACAGCCGCTCCCTCAGTTGCCCACCTTCGCAGCATGGCCGTCTTGCAGCCAGCCAGGGTGTGACACCAGCCGAAGCCGGACCATGGCTTCAAACCTGGGGGCCACAGGACATGGTGCAGTGGTGACCCGAACCTGTCATGTTGTGGTGGCTTGGTTACCACGTGAGATGGGTAATGTGGATCAGCGTAGTCCAGTCTGACAGGGTCCAGTCGGCAGGATGGTGTGGGCGTCCACTGTGGCATGCTGTCACTGATGATATGGCCCACTGCGGCAGTGAGGCCTCCACCCAGCCCAGGTTTTCCTGAGGTCCCAGGGCAGCAGGTGCTGTTTACAGAGCCAGTGCTTTCCTGTGACCGCAGGTGAGACACCATGGGGGCATGGTCAGGCGCACTGTGGCAGGGAGGTGTAAGAAGAGTGAGGAGAAGATATTTAAATAGAACATCAGGCCCCAGTGTCTTACACAGCCCGCAGGGGGAGGGGTGTCCAGGGCTTGGGAGATCCCAGGCTGGACCTGCCTATGTGGACCCTGGTCCTGGGGCTGCCATCTCCTTGTAGCCAACACATCGCCTCAAGCCAGCACCTCTCTCAGGAACCCCAGAGGAGTGTGAGGAGGGGACCCTGGGACCTGGTGCATCCTGGTGATAGTTCTTGCCTGGCTCTCTAGGGCTCTGGATTTAGGGCTGTTGTCTATTTTGCTTCAGCCAGCAGAGGACCCCAGCATGGGGCAGTCCTCAGGTCTGGGACACTAGCCCACGGTCTCCCTCCTCCCTCCAAGCCCAACATTTAGCTGGCCTCCTGTCTCCTGCTCTTAGCTGCCTGCCAAGGAAGGTGTTAGCTGTCAACGAAGGTGTTAGCTGATAACTCAAGTGTTAGCTGATAACTCAAGTGTTAGCTGATAAGCCATAACCCTCCCAGAGGGATTCACATTTTAATAGACTCACTCCTAAAGGCAGAGAGAACCTTCAGCATCCAAAGGAGTTGGGCTCAGATGGTGAGACAGGCAGAGCAGCTGACAGTTAGAAATGCGGCCCTGCCTTCGAGGCCAGGTCAGCATGTGGTGCCCCAGCCCTGGGCCCCTCTTGAGCTGACAGAGGCCCTCGTGAGGCCCCCAGTGTGTCTGACCTGTGATGGAGGGAGTGACACCCTAAGCTGGGGGAGAGAACACCAGGAACTTGTCCTGCCGCCACTGATTGGGGATGTGCCGGGAGGGAGGGTTGAGAGCGCTGGGATCACTGATTGATTGGCTGAGAGGAATCAGGCTCCTCCCCTGGGAGGGGATGAAGCAGAAAATGAGGCCAGGGGCGGAGGCTGCTGAAGGTGTTAGGCCAAGTCAGGAAGTGCTTAAAAGGGAGGCTGTGCGGAGGCGGGAGCATCCTGGGGTTGGGGATTTCCAGGACAGGCTCCTCTTCTCCCTCCTGCCAGCCCTTTCCGGCACCCAGACCTCTTCTCAGGATAGCCGAGATGGTAGTGGGAGAACCCACTCTGGAGCCCCTGCCTTTTGGAGCTACAGTATTTTCATGACAACACTGTGGCATGGGTGGGGGTTTGACCCCGTAGTCCCGGTTGCCTGTGAAGGACTTGGAGGTCTGTGCCACAAGCCGCTCCCCTGCAGCCTGCAAGGAGAGCCTGCTGCAGAGCCCAGAGCTCTGTGGCTAGGAGCGTGGCTTCCCTGCCCAAGCCCTGCTTCCTCCCAGCGCATGAGCTCAGCCCACAGGTCTTCTAGTGTTTGCTTGGAGCTGGCTCCCTCTCCCAGCCTGGCCTGCAGACTGGTGGGATGGGCCAGGTGGGGCAGGAGTCACACTGGGTCCCAAAGGGACCACAGTTGGGACTGGGGTCTCTTTTCTCTAAAGTCCCAGGAGCATAAGCAGGTGTGAAGAACTATCTCAGGAGGCTAAGCGGGCTTGCCCTATGAGCTGTAGGTGATGGGCATAAGCGTCTAGTGTGTGAGCTTTGGGTAGGGTGGCGTGGGGCCATCTGTAGACATACAGAGTGTGGCGCAGGGACGTTTCATAACCCAGCATCACTCTCTGTGTGGTGCCTACAAATCCCAGGAATGCCAGCCACCTTTCAGACCCATCTCCCAAGGCCCAGACCCAAGAGCTAGCCTGGATCCAGCATAACCCCGAACCTCTCCTGCTAACCACCCTTTCCTTTACCCATAGGAAGCCGGCTGCTGGCATGGGTGCTGTGGCTGCAGGCCTGGCAGGTGGCAGCACCATGCCCAGGTGCCTGCGTGTGCTACAATGAGCCCAAGGTGACCATGAGCTGCCCCCAGCAGGGCTTGCAGGCCGTGCCCACTGGCATCCCAGCTGCCACCCAACGCATCTTCCTACACGGCAACCGCATCTCCCATGTTCCGGCCGCTGGCTTCCATGCCTGTCGTAACCTCACCATCTTGTGGCTGCATTCCAATGCGCTGGCCCACATCGACGCCACTGCCTTTGCTGGCCTGGCCCTCTTGGAGCAGCTGGACCTCAGTGACAATGCACAGCTTCGCACCGTGGACCCCACCACATTCCACGGCCTGAGCCGCCTGCACACCCTGCACCTGGACCGTTGTGGCCTGCAGCAGCTGGGCCCTGGCCTGTTCCGTGGACTGGCCGCCCTGCAGTACCTCTACCTGCAAGACAATGGGCTGCAGGCACTGCCTGACGACGCCTTCCGTGACCTGGGCAACCTCACACACCTTTTCCTGCATGGCAACCGCATCCCCAGCGTGCCTGAGCGCGCCTTCCGAGGCCTGCACAGCCTGGACCGGCTCCTCTTGCACCAGAATCGTGTGGCCCGCGTGCACCCACACGCCTTCCACGACCTTGGTCGCCTCATGACACTCTACCTATTTGCCAACAACCTTTCCATGTTGCCCGCTGAGGCCCTGGCACCCTTGCGTGCCCTGCAGTACCTGCGGCTCAATGACAACCCCTGGGTATGCGATTGCCGAGCACGCCCGCTCTGGGCCTGGCTGCAGAAGTTCCGAGGTTCCTCCTCGGAGGTGCCATGCAGCCTGCCCCTGCGCCTGGCCGGCCGTGACCTCAAGCGCCTGGCTGCCACTGACCTAGAGGGCTGCGCCCTGACCGCTGGGCCCTTCCATCCCATCCGGATGGGTGGGGCCACCGATGAGGAGCTGCTGGCCCTGCCCAAGTGCTGCCAGCCTGATGGAGCAGACAAGGCCTCAGTGCTGGAGCCTGGGAGGCCGGCCTCAGCTGGCAATGCCCTGAAGGGGCGTGTACCCCCTGGTGACAGCCCGCCAGGCAATGGCTCTGGCCCACGGCACATCAATGACTCTCCCTTTGGGACTCTGCCCAGTTCAGCGGAGCCTCCACTGACTGCGCTGAGGCCTGAGGGCTCCCAGTCACCAGGGGTCCCTACCACTGGCCCCCGCCGGAGGCCAGGCTGTTCTCGCAAGAACCGCACCCGCAGCCAGTGTCGCCTGGGCCAGGCAGGCAGTGGGGGCGTTGGGCCAGGCGATGCCGAGGGCTCAGGCTCCCTGCCGGCCCTAGCCTGCAGCCTTGTGCCCCTGGGCATTGCCCTGGTGCTATGGACAGTACTTGGGCCCTGCTGATCAGCCATCAGCCACCAGAGCCTCTCAGCAGCCAGGTGTGTGTACATATGGGGTCTCCCTCCATGCTGCCAGCCAGCACCTGGGGATGGGCCCCACGGGGCAGGCCAGGCCCTCCCTGACGGACTCCTCCCCTCTAGCCCTGCCCCATCTCCACCCCATCATGTTTACAGGGTCAGGGGCTGCGTTTGTTCCAGAACGCTGCCTCCTACCCAGATCGCGGTATATAGAGATATGCATTTTATTTTACTTGTGTAAAAATATTGGACGACGTGGAATAAAGAACTTTTTTCTTAAGCTGTGGCCTCCCCAGCTGTGGCACTGAGGGTGGTAAAAGGCACGGGTGGGTCTGGGGTGGCACCTTCCCCAGCACTGGTACATGAGACCACTGAGAAGGATCAGAGCCACCCTGGGCTGATGGTGCGTGGCTGAGACACCGGTGTGAAGTGTCCCCGCACCCTCCAGCCGTGCCAGCCCAGCTTGCCCCACAGCGGGATTCCTGTGTCCAGCCAGCTTTCCTAGGAGATGGGCCGACAGCAGCATGCCGGGCCCACAGGTCCCGTATAGAGACAACCACTCTCGTCCCTTCCAGCCTTGGTGCGGGCGCTCCTTGGGCCTGAGGGTGGGAGGTGTAGACCATGCTTTTTCTGGTGGCATTGGGCAGGGGAGAGAATGGCCTTTCCACACACAGCCCAACAGCAGGCCCTCAAGGATCTGCACACACACACACACGCTCCATTTGTACACAGGATACTCACATACCTGCAGGGCAGGAATTGCACATGTGTACACATGTGTGCATGTGTGTGCTGTAAAACAGCATGCATGGCAGAGACAGTATGTGCACCAAGGCGTGGGCTGGGGAGGCCTCCGAGACTAAAGGGAAGGGGCCAGTGGCCAGGAAACTGGGAGCCGGGGCAGGGACTGAGGAGAGGGAGGAGAAAAACAAATTTGGAGGAGGGAGTGGGGGAGCGTTGCTGGAGGAGCCAGATGGCCGTGGGGGTGGCTGGGGCTCTAGAAGCCCAAGGGAGGAGGAGAGGGAGGGAGATGCCTCAGCAACCAGAGCCCTGGCACCCCCTTCCGGCTCCTCAGCGTTGCCACCCCAAACGGGTCCCAGGCCAGATTGCGATGCTGGGGGTCTGCGTGGCCCTCGCCTTGCCCCAGCATGTGCCATCCCACTGTGTACTCTCCCCACAGCGCTGTTTTCTCCTAAGAAATCTGGTGCCTCTGCTGCTGGCACTGCCCACGTGAGCATGCTTTCCACACTTCTGCCTTCACTTATCCTTCTGTGCAGTGGGTACAGTACCACTGAGCTACGAGGGCCAGGGCTAGAATGGGGCAGCATGAACAGGCCAGATAGATCAGGCTGGACCTCAGCCTGTCTCTGCCCGAGAGAATTCCACTGCTCTCCCTTGGCAGCTGCAGCAGAAGCAGCTCTATGGATGTCCTGATGTTGAGCAGTGTCTTCTGCCCTGTACCTGTAACCTCACCACTAGCACTCCTTGGCACTGGAGGGGCCTACCAGCCTGCACCTGGCAAAGGCAGAAGTATCCTTGTCCAAGTTTTTCCTGAGCACCCCCTAGCACTCCCAAGAAGACAGAGATACTGCTAGGCTTGGGGTTGGGGTATTGTCCTGGATTGGGGCCTCTCCCTGAGTCAGGACCTGGAAACCACCCATTTGTAAAGAACCACAAGGTCTACCTGAGCTGGCCATTTGTAGCAGATGTTGACATGGAGAAGGACAGCAGGTCCCCCTTGGCTTGCATGCCTCCCATAATAGAGAGCTCACTGCCTAGGTGAGCTCTCTCACTGCCTAGTGAGGCCCTCTCTCTGCTTGTCACTAATGGGCTCAGAGCCCACTCCCAGTAGTGGAGGAAGAGGCTCAGGAAGAAGCCAGAAGCATGTTAGGGAGTGGGGACAGTGGGCTGATCAGACCTGTAGGGGGATGTGAAGCAGAACTGAGGATGAAGCACAGGGACAGCATGCCCAGAGCCAAGGGAGGGACTATACAAGTCTTAGGGGCACTGTCCCAGCCAGGAGGAGTAGGACAGGAGGGGGCCTGTGTGCCGGAAGGGACTGGGGAGTCAGCCATGGTCTGGCCAGCCCTGAGGCGGAAGTAGGAGGATCCGCAAGGCAGTGGATGTGTTTCAAGTTGGGCTCAACAGAATGGGCTGGAGGCGGTGGGCAGGGCTCCCGGGCGTCTGCCCTAAGCAGCCGGCACGGGGCGCCTGTCCCCGAGGTGGGGGTACCAGGAGGAGCGGCCGCCTTGTCAAGGCCCAGGAGACATCTGGGCGGGGGTGTTGCGTGGGCTGTGCAGGCTGAGCTCTAGAGAGGGGCCCGGCTGGAGGACACGTTTGGGAGTCGTGAGCGTTTGGGTGATATTTACAGCCCAGGAAGAGATGAGATCACCGGCCGGCAATGACGAGGGGCCAGGAGGGGGTGGGATGCCTGGCCAGAGCCCAAGGGCTCAGTTATCCACCCTCACTCCCCCTGGCCCAGCCCTGGGCTGCTGGTTCTCTGGAGTCAAGTGCTGGGTGTCTAATGTCCAGCTTCACCCTCAGCCTCCTAGACCCTGAGGCCCATTTGGAAAGCTGATAAAAGCAATATGAATCATGGTTAAGCATGTAGGCTTCCCCCCGGGCTCAGCAGCTGGTTTCCCATGGATGTGCTGGCTACCACCCAAGGGTGCCAGGCCAGACTCAGGACTCTCCTGTGTCCCAGGCCCCTCGGAGCCATGCTGCCACACACTCAGTGGAGATGGACATCTAGAGCCGAGGTGAAAGCAGGCTAATCCATCCTGTGCCCGTGAGTCAGGGGTAAGGACCCCTTGGGCACTGTGCTCAGGCTGGGCTTTCCTGGTGATCACTCTCAGGTGGCCATGACACCAATCCTGGGCCCTGGGAGGGCACGGAGGCTCTCCTGAGGCCCTCTGGGGCTGAGGTACCCCTGGAGCTGCTTAGGGGCTGCCCGGGAGCCTCAGCCAGGAGCACTTACCCCATTTTTCTGATTGCTCAGGACTTTACATTGTAATTGGAAGAATTACTTTTTAATCCTTAAATTCATTCTGAAATAATAGAAGCAGCAGAATGTTCACCAGATGATGGTCCATTCATGTCCAGTGAGACTCATATCCTGGCAGAGACGTGTTTGGAGGAAAGTGGAGAGTGTGTCAGGCAAGCTGGGGCCCAGGAGCTGGCCGCAGCCACAAAGAGAGGCCCTCCTCACGGTGGAGGACATAGCTTCCATACCAGGCCCCAGCCTTTGCCCCTGGGCTGCCCTGCATAGGGCGGGCACCTCACACTCCCGGCCTCACAGGAGCACCCTGCAGAGGTCCTTAGTGTGCACACAGGACACTGCGGCCCGGACGTGCAAAGTGACATGTCCCAGGCAGGACTGGACCTGAGCCACAGTCATTCAGGTGTTCGCAGCTTGGCCCCAGGGACCTTCGTGGCTCCTCCATCACAGTGCCCAGCGATGTCACAAGAGTCTTGCTCCCCGTCTCAGTTGGCCTGGGATATGACTTGAGTGAGGAGATGTATACTAGGTAATTCTACGTTGGGTCAGGTGGCCCCTGGGCCATTTTCAGACACAAGCCTTCAACCTGACTTCCCCGTGGTGCCCCATGCCCCTCTGGTACCCAGCTTCATGCCTTAGTTCCTTACTGTCATCTTGCCTTGGTCCTGCTGGACTTCTTTTATCCACAGGCAGTTTTCTTCTCCCTAGTTTGTTTGTTCTCACCCTATACTAGACTGAGGTTCCTGAAGCTCAGACAGACCCAGTGGCTGCACATGTCACAGTATAGAGGTTTCGTGGGTTCCCCACACAAGCCCGGGGGGCCCAGGAAGACAGTGGTGAGTACATATGTCTTCCCTTGGAACTGTCCTTGAGACCACGGGGAGAGCTGTGATGGGGCCACGGTGGCCACTGGAGCCGCTCCTAATGGAAAGGTGCATGTGCGGTGTGTGATGCTCCCACGATTCCCCAGGGCCTGGCCCTGCCCTCAGAGCACCAGCTCTGGGTCTGGGGGGTGAATCTGGCCCTGGCTGCTTGGGCCTGTCCAGGGATGGTACCCGGGGCTGGGGGAATGTGGGCGCCCCTCACAGGCCCAGCTCTCTGCTGCTTTCCTGTCTATTATGAGGAACGAGTAAATCTTTGTGGAAGCTGTCCCTACCCTGAGGTGACACTGGGTATGTGGGAGAATGACTATCAGACTGCTGTGGTGGTCAGGGTCCCCAGCAGGGGTCAGACAGGGCTGTTTTCCAGCTATCCTCCCATTCAACAACTGTCTTTTTAGCCCTCAGATAGGTTAATAAAGAGACTCCGTCGAGACCATGTAGCCCGTGGTGGAACTGGCCGGAGCTGGGTTTGGCCACTGAAGCACCCTGCACCCTCACAGGGCCACCTGGAGCTGGCCATGGCAAAGTGTGCCACAGAATGCCAGGGCAGAATTCACACCAACTGCCATGGTGCCAGGGGACACCAGTTCCCTGGAGGTCTAGGGAACTTAGATGTTCCAGCCCGGGGCATTCAAACAGTTCACCGTACATTTATGAGGTACCTACTGCATGTCAGGTGGAACATGTAGACCTCTTTCCTGGGGACAGACAAGAGTGCTGCTGGGGCCAGCAGCGTTGCCCTGGGCCGTGTACACAAGCACCAGACCGAGCTGCTGTCGGGCCTGGCAGGTGCAGGAAAGCCAGGGCCACATGATATGGTCTGACATGTGGAGCCCACACAGATGGATGCGTGAGGGAGGAGCAGCATACACTCTCCTCACATGGCCTAGCCTCACTCCTCTAGACAAAGCAAGAGGGCAAGGGACGGCCCCTTCCGCAGCCACAGCACGGTGCCGGCCAGCACCTACCCTCTCCGGAGCCGCTCCTGCCGCTGCTGAAGGCTAATTAAACCCACCACCGACCAGCCTGACAAACACCGGAGAACTGGAGGCCTCCGATTTGTCTTCACAAAGGGCTGTGTGGAGATTTATGGGCAATAAAGGAGCATCCATCTCGGGGCGGGCAGAGGAGCGGCAGACGCCCTGTGGGGTGGAGGCAGCCCCCTCCCACCACAGGAGAGCCGGAGCTGCATTAACGATGCCGCCAAGGCTTGCTGGGGCCGCTCACCGAGGAAGGAGAAATATAAATGTGAACAATTAGAGGATGATGAAGACCTTGCAAGGAAAACACCTTGTTACACATAGCAGCCTGGAGAGGCAGCCTGGGAGAAGCTGGGGACTTGAAGCCAGTGACCTGGGTGGGGGCGGCCCATAAGGAGGGCACGGCTACAGTCTGATGCAGTCACCGAGCAATTATCTTTGAAAAATGATAGAACAGAGAAAGAGGGAGAGGGGATGGGGCCTGCGGCTCTGAGGTGCTGGGAGCTTCGGGGAGGTAGTCACTGTATCTTCCTGTCGAGGAAGTACTCGGGTCCAGGCCTTGGGGGCAGCAGCTCTGGGGGTTCAGCCTCAGGCCCCTCAAGGTTGTTTCCCCTGGCATACCCCCTGGAGGTTCCTATTCCCACCTTTTCTCCACTCAGGTCTTGCTTGTGTCTCCTGTTAGCCTGCCGGTCCAGTCACAGCTGCACGGTCCCTCTGCTTCCCCTGATTAGACTGGTGGCCTGTCCATCTGTCCCTGTCCACCTGCCACCCACTCCATTCAGTAACCCCCCCTTGTCTACTCAACAGTCCCTCTTCTGGCAGGAGACCTGTGGCCTTCCCACCTTCTGCCTGGACATTAGGCCTTTCCAACTACAACCAAGGCCGCTCCAGACCAACAGAGGACGAGGTTGGGTCGGAGCCTGATGTACACTGTGGCTCCTGGCTCTGCCACTCTGACACCCTGGGTCTCTTCTGCCCCATCAATGGGTCTGGCCTGGAAGGACCCAGGTGGGGATTCAGTCCTGCCCACCTGCCTTCTGGGGCCCCCAGGTCTGTGACACAATGGCAGTTGTGCTTGAGGGACCAGAGTTCAGGGGAAAAGATGGCATACCCATGTCAGGATAACCTGGGAGCCCAGATGGTACAGAGGCTGCCAGCCCACAAGGTTTGTTCTGTAAAGGCTGGTCCCGATGAGTGCACTGCATGGAACTCTGCAAGTAGACCATGCCTGCTCTGCTGTGGGGGGCCGGCACCGAAACCCCTGCAGCAGCCTCCAGCCTCGTCAGGCCCTGGAAGTCAATTCAAACCCTGCTCAGAGCCCTCCTGATAAGGGACCGGGCAGTGGGACCTAACTTACCTCCTCACAGGCGTGGGGCACTACAGGGCCAGCCAGAGGGACAGAGTAACTCTGTAGAGGGGGAGGCAGATCCAGCACAAAGGCAGCAAGCATAGCCATGTGGAGCCACCAGCTGAGTCTGGCTAATGAGGCCCCAGCCCCCTCTGCTCCCACACCTCAGCTGCTGTGGATCTCCACCCCAACGCTAGGGAAGACTGAGGGTTGCCCCACCCATCTAGCATTGGTGGTGGTGTGAGAGCAGTGGCTGAGCTCCATGAGAGCTGGTCCTGGTGGCCCAGGCTCACGGGGCCAACACGGTGGCTTGTTAGGTGGAGCCTTGTTGTCCTTGTCAGTGGTGTGGACATTCCATGAGGAGAGGTGTAGCATCTCACACCCAGACTTCTCGACTCCTGAGTCCTCACACCAGGCTACTCCTGCCTGGAGGCAGCCCTGGGACCTGTCCGCCAGGGCTCTTGTGTTATTGTGGGCCTGACCCCCAGATGTATGCAGGATGGCCCCATTTCCTGGGTGTGCCAGGTGACTGTGAGCATGTGCAAAGAAAAGGAGGCCTGGGCAGCTCCTGGGATGGCTTCCATGGTCCAGAGAGAGACATGGGCACAACCACAACAAAGGAACACTAACTGTCATCCTGGGACCCCAGGAGCAACCTGAGCCTGCCCACCAAAGAGCCAGCCCAACCTCTTCCTCCATAGGATGTTGTGGAGGCCAACTCAGCCACCTGCTCTGCTAACCATCACCCCAGCCAGCTGTCTGTCTTCTGCAACTCCTGGAGCCTGGGCCCCACCATCCCTTGTGGGGACAAAGAGGGATATGAGGCTTGCACAGAAAGAAAAGTATGGGCAAGACACAGAGCCAGAAGGCCAAAGCTCACACTCAGTGACTTGGTCCCCCAGCTTCACAGAGAAGCTAAAAGCACACTCAGCCCGGGAGAGCAGGCCTGTGGGCCAGCCTCCTCTCCTGTCGTGTGCGTCCAAACTGCACACCCTGAGAGCTGCTTTGTCCCTGAACACTCTAGGGAAGAGAGAATTGCCCCTCCCCTCCACTTGGCTGGGTGGGAAGTCTCCAAATGAAAGGGCCAGCCTGGGTGGGTGCCCTGAGGTAGGAGAGCGGGAGTTCAGGGTTCCCCCTGAGCAGTGACCCCTTGGGGTTGGGGTGGAGCAGAGATCTGCCAAGGGATGCTGGGCCAGGCCAGTGGTAGGGTGGAAGAAGAGGGGCTACGGGATTGCCACTTCTGCCTCTGGGGACCAGGTCCCCTCAGTAGGCAGCCGCTGTCATATCCCAGGGCCTTCTCTTTTCCAAGCTGAGCTTCAGCTCCTAGATATCAAGCTAGAGATGGAGCAGAAGCTCAGTAATGCCAGATTTGACTTGCAAAATCAGTGAGCAGCACGGCAGCACTAATAAGGACAGCTCACAGGGGCTTGGAGGTGGGGCTGACAGCCCGGCACTGAGACAAGAGAACTACCTGGCGAGGCACGGCTGGGGCTGGAGGAGGTAGGCTTCAGGGGACCCTGAGCTGTCCCTTGGTCCCTGACCCCTGACCCCTTGGTCAGGACATAGCATTGTGAGGCAGCCAATCCATTTGAGAATTCAGTGTCCCCCACCTGCCAGTCCTAGAGCTCTAGATAAGCAAAGCCGGGCATGTGAAATGCCCACCCTCTCCTGAGCCCTTGTGAAGAGTGAGCTGAGTGGGAGAGGGGCCTCCTATATCATGCAGCTGGGCTGGGACTTCCGGCTGCAGCAGCTCCAAATTCCAGGGAGGCCCCTCATCCCCTGGGATTGCCCAGCCTCCAGCCTCCAGATTGCTGTGGGAACTCAGAGGCTACCAGGGGCCTGGAAAGGAGAAGAGAATCCTCAGAAGGGCTGAGGTGGAATTCAGAGTGAGTCGACCAGAGAGTGGCATGTCGTGAAAGGATCCTGCATTAGGGGTGGGGAGGGATGTATCCTAGGACCATCCATAGCCACAGGCAGGACTGGGATGAGGCCCTCCTGATGGCAGTGGAGGTGCCCACAGGCAGGGTGGGCTCTTCTTCACCTCCCTGGTAAATCCTCCAATCCATTGGCCTGAGCCTGTGTGAGGGAAACGGAAGGAGGGACTGGAGTTTCAGGGCCATCCATGTCCCAGTGCTGGCCCTACGTGGGAGTGTGGCCTGCCATGGGAGCGGTCATACCGGGGCCTTAGAACTGCCCAGGTTGGACACTGTGGACACTGTCCATTAGGCAATGCATTCCCTAGTTACCACTCAGTTGTGCGGTACTTCAGGAAGAGAGAGATGGCACCAGGAGAAGGCTGGCCCCTACAGGACCCTTCCTGGAGACCTGCCACCTGGCTGTCAGGTGAGAGGGGCTCTTGGCCTCAGCCCTAGACCTGGGCAAGATAGGCCCCAGGGTGGATATTTGGTCTCCAGGGGAGAGAACCAAGGAGATTCACAAGGTCCCATAGCCCAGCTGTTTGCACCAGGTCCGGTAGCCTAGCTCCTGGGCTGCTGGTGGGGCAGCCTGGGCAGCGAGCCACAGAGCCTGAGCCAGGCCAGCACTGACTGGAGAGCGGGTGGTAGGTCCCCACCCTCACTTTCCTAGATCTGCAGACAGTTCTAACTCTCATGAGTTGGCAGGGAGGACAGCCACTCTGAAGCCCCCTTCCAGTCTCAAGAGCAGCCCTCTTTCAGGCTGTGGCTCTTCTCCCAGCATGCTCAGAGTGAAAAGGAAACAACACGCATCTGTGTTTGGGGTTGGAGACTCGGGACCCCAGTCATGTGGGCACACATGTGCTGCTCACTGAGGCCCCAAGGTGTGACCTGGCTGCTAATGGTCATTTCCGGTAGGCTCTGAGGTCCACGGGTAGCTTTGCAGGGTGGGGTCCTAGAGTCAGACGTGCCAGACAAGAGACAGGCAGGCTTGGCACCTCCCCAGACACTGGAGTTATCACCGCAGTGATGTACAACCCAAGGGCAGTGGCTGGCAGCCGGCAACTGTGCGGCCTCCCCGGGCAGGCTGGGCTGTGCTCTCCGTGTATAGGTGAGCTCCCCCGCCCCCATATTTCCCCTCCTAATTGGGCCTTCTCTCTGACAGAGTGCCACGCAGGCGTCTCCTTCTCCGTTCTGTCGAGTCGGCACAATCTGCTCTCAGAGCCTGGCGGGAGTGGAGAGCCCGGTGTAGCCAAAATAACTCCAGGCTCCTGGGAGCCCACAGCAGGATCAGGGCAGGGTGTGGATCCTGGCGGCGAGGAAATGACCTTGCCAGCTCAGACCAGGCTTGGTGCAGAGCCCAACAGCTCCCCCAGAGATTCAGAGAGCCCGCTCAAGGCCTGCAGGCATGGGGCCAAGCCAAGGTGCACAGTTAGCATGGCAGCTCAGGCAGCAAGATGGGAGGGGACCCAGGCTAAACGTCTCTGGAGCCGCCCCCATGCTTCCGCAGGAACCTGAGGAGGCCATATGGACCCCAGTGGACTTCCCCTCCTAACCTCTCTGCCCAGTCCCAACAGATCTGCTCCATGTAGTCTCTGGGTTCTTCTCAAAGCTCGAGTCCTTTACCCTTTGCTAGCAGGTAGGTTGGCACACATGGGCGTCTGGAACTAAGCCAGCAACCGGGGTGAGTCTATATTGGGTACATTTGGAACATAGATGCCGAAATGCTGCCCCTCAAATGGAAAGAATACTACAAAAAGGACTAAGAATAAATGTGATTTTTCTAATTGGAGAAGCCACTGATAAAGGTCCAGCCAGGAGGGCGGAGCCCAGGAGAGGAGGAAGCAGGGCTATTGTGCTAGCCACTTGCTTCTGTGGGGGGCCTTGGTTTGTTACACCCCTTCCCCAAACTTCAGACTTTTCTGTAATGGGGTATTTGAGGGCCTAAAGCCCAATTCCTGCACCCTGGAACCGCTGCCTTCCCCAAGAAATGCAACTCCACTCACTGTGTGGCACTGGAAGTACAGTCAGGAAGGAGGCAGATCACATGCCACGCATGGTTCCCACATAGGCACAAGTGTGTGCCACGCTCAGAGTGAAGATGTGAGCGCAGAACCTACATGTCACACCAGTTGTTTCTGGGTCTCCACAGATTTAGTCTGTTTTGGGATCCCCCAGCCTGAGGTCTTCTGCCTGCCAGGCCTGACTATTGCCTGAGTTTCCTCACCCGTGCCCTCTTCCTCTCAGCACGCAGCCCCCACTGAGCCTGGCCCAGATGCATTGGCTCACTGGGGACATTCACCTAAGTGCAGATCTTAGCTCATTTTCCACAATGGGACTTGATCTTGGGACTCTAGCTCTTGTTATAGCACCAAGCTGGCTGACAGCAGGTTCCCTGGACATGCCAGCTTGAAGATGAATCCTTGTGTCAGCATCTGTTGTCCCTTTCAGCTCTAGGGACATAAAGACAGGCAGTAGGGTCCACATTATGGCCTTCCTGTGGGGACATGGGCTAGGACCAACTGGGTAGCAATGATTTTTCAGGCCAGAAATGCTGCCCTCAGCCTGGGTTGGGGTCTGCTGTTTGGACCTTCTCCCTAGCACTGCCCTGCCTAGCTGTGGGACCCCTTTGTCTAGTTCAGGAGCGCAAGTGGCTTGGAGAGACCTGTTCCTAGAAGGTTCCAGAAGCAGAGACTCCACAGCCCCACCCCCACACCACAGGTGCCCGTGGGCTCTCCGCTGCCATATAACATGTTGTCCACCTTTTACTTGGCGTGACTGTTTAAAGCTGCTGCTGCAACACAAACCCTAGGCTCCATGACCAATCCCTACTTTGAGCTTTGGCCTATAGAGCTGTGGCTTGGGACAATGTCCACCAGTGGGTGAGTCAGAAGATGGGGGAGGGTGCCGTAGAGCTCACTGTGGCCCCATGCCACATGAGGAAGACCAGAGACAAAAGCCCCTGCCTCAGCACTGGGAACCCTGCAGGTCTGTGGGGTGGCAGCACCCAGAAATAGCTGGTTGCTGGTGTGGATGACCATGGCTTGGCCAGGAGCAGCCTAGTTGTGGTTATTGGGAACATTCTGCAAGGGAATGAAGGCCAGAGAGGACAGCTGCTCAGGAGGTGCCCGTCAGGAACAGTCGCCCACTTTCCAGACCTTTGCAGGCACAGGGGAGGGTGTGTCAGCATGGGGTCCTCAGTCATTTGGCCTCCATCTGGAGAGAGTTGGTGTTCTGGGATCCCTCTTCTTTTCTGTAATGAGGTAGTTGAGGGCCTAAAGCCCAGTTCCTGGAAGGCACTCTGGCTTCTCTTTGGCTGAAAGTTGGGTCTTGAGACTCTAAGCTGCTGAGGACCCTCATACTGTCACCTAAAGATTCATGTCAATGAACCCCAAGTAGCCACTCCTCCCCAAGACCCCAGGTAGCCCGGGACAGAGTAGTTGATTTCTCAGCCATGGTGCCTCTGACCAGATCTCTCTGACCTTGAAGTGTCCTTAGGAAGCCCTTGTGGACCACTCCAGTCCTGGCCAGAATAGCCCTGCCTGCCTCTGTCTGATGGGCACTGTCCAAGCTTGCCCTGCTGCAGGAACCCCTCCCTATCGCAAACCTCTCCCCAGAGATCCTGGACTTCTGAAGATATAGCTCTGTTTAGGAGCTGCTGCCTTATCCACCCACACAAGGCTCTGAGAAAACAGGTAGGAACCGACAGGAAGTCCAAACCTCAGAGGTGTCCTGAGGTGGTGGCTGCCCTGTTCTCAGGGCATGTGGGGACAGGAGTTCTGCCCTGAGAACCCCTCACCTTGCATGCAGAGACGCCCTCAGGGCTCCTGGGGTACAGCAGGGAAACTCCATGTGTGTACAGCCTGAGCTTCAGAGTTCTCTGTACCATGGCTGTCATTTGCCAGTCTGAGTGAGCATTTTCTGGACACCTACTGTCTACAAATCCAGTGGAGAAAGATATCATGGGGCTCCTTGCCAGCCAGACCAGCTTAAGTGTGTCAGGACTCACCCCATGTGTCACCAGCACCCACCACCCAGGCCTTCTCACTTGGTGGCTCAGCCTTTCTCCCCTGGGCCAGCCTCCTATCCCCCCAAGCAGGGCTTCTTAACCCCCCTCCGTGTGTACCCCACACCCTCCTTGCTGCCCTTCTACCCTGGACCCTCTTGTGGTCACCGAACATCAGCCACACAGGGTAGCACACTATCTTGGATACTGCTGCACTCTCCCAGGAAGGTGTCCGTCCTGAGAGCCACAGTGATCACCCATACCAGAGGGGAGGGACATGGAAGTGCCCGGGAAGGCCGTGATCCAGCCTCAGTGGCCTGCTCGGCCTGTTCTGCCCCAACCAAGGACAACTTTTCCTCTCTGAAAGCCAAGTCATGGCGAGATCTATCATCCCAGGGCAACTCCCACATGCTGCCTGCAAACAGCTCTTAGTATCTTAGAGAGTAAAATAAATTGTTTTAACAGCAGAGCAGTTTCTCCTCCGTGACTGGGAGCCTCACCCTGGGATCTCCCACCTCCAGCTTGAGGACCCGACCTGGACTGCCTGGACCTCTGCTGAGGCCCACAGGGCTGGGTCCCAGCCACACTAGGGATATTGGATCACATCTTCCTTGTAGGAGTGATGGACCCCTGCCAGGCCAGAGCTAGGGTCCCCAAACAACCACAGGGCCCCAAGACAAGCCTGAATGTTTATCAAGAAATGCATACCTTACCAAGAGCACAAAGATGCTGCTCCCTGGCTCTCTACTTTCCCTTTCTCTGCGTTAACCTCCATCCACTGCTGCTATGCTGGAGGATGTGAGGGGCTCACGGGGCCTGGGGACATCGGTAGGGCTCAGCCTTGGGGAGCACACTGAAGAGTCTTTTCATGTCCTAGCAGCTCCCAGAAACCCCTGCAGGGTATATGGAGAGCCACAGAGACCCTTCCCCAGAGCCAGAAGCTGGTGGTCACCTTTCGGCTTTGGACATGAGTCAGGCCTGGCTACAGGAGCCAATTATCACCACAGCATCAGGCTCTGCCTGCCCAGTGCCCCTCTGTCCTTGCCGCAGGTGGTGTCACAGATTATTTTGAGTGTACATGTGTTTTTGAGTGTGCTACATGTACTACATGCTCAATATGTGTGTGTTCACATGTACCTGTGATTTGACTATACAACACAGTGTGTCTGTGAATGTGCTGCCCACCTGTACACATGGGTTTGGATGCACTGCTTACATGCATCTGTGTGTGCACATGTATATCTGTGAGCATGCTGCATGTGTGTGCACACAAGTGCCCATGTGTCTTCCTGCCACGCTGCAGCATCTGCCCTCTTGAGCTTACACCCCTACCTTCATCTCTGCATCAGCCTGTGGTCCCCTGCTTTCCTCCTCTGTCCTCTTCCCCACCCAGGGTTCTCCATGCTCCTCAGCAGCCTGGACAGCACCCAGTGTCAGTGGGGAATCAAGGAGCAGAGCGTTGCCTCTCCCAGTCTGCGCCGTGTGACCAGCGAGCGACGTCCCTGTCTGGGCTGCTACCACCACTCTGTCTCCCAAGTAAAGTCTGTTCCCCAACACAGGTTAAGCTCAGAGATTGTATCCCTGTCACTGTGGCTTTGGAATGGCTCTGGGTGGCACTGGCAGCTCTGGCTTCCTCTCCTGGGAGCTGGGCAGAGAGTTCTAACCTGGGGTGAGAAGCAAGGTCTAGAGAGGTGTCCCTGTTGTAGAGTGGGTCCAGCACCCCGGCCAGGCATGGAGTCATGAACAGGAGCCACTGGGTGACAGGGAGCAAGAGGGAGCCCTAGTACCGGGAGATGGGAGGCTCATAGCAGCTCTGTCTCACCACAACAGAAAAGCTCCCTGGGCCTGCATGTGCACTTAGCTTCTGCACCTGTCAGAAGTGGTAGCCAGGTGGTAGCCTTTGTGAGGACAAGAAATCCATACTAGGCTGAGGGGTGTTCCAGAGAAGTCAGGCCTGTGTGACGGAGGCAAGGGGGAGCTCGGGCCACAGGCCATGCTGCCTCCCTCACCCGCTCACAGGCTGAAGTCAGGCAGTATCTAGGCCAGCTCCTCATGTGCCTTCCAAGGAGCTGCGCTGAGCCATTGCAGGACCGTTCCCCGCTGGGCTCCAGTCACCCTCTAGAGATACCTGGCAAAGGAATCCTGAGTCCAGCTTGTGGTGGAAGCCGTGGATGGGCTGGGTATCTGCATACAGACAGTGGAAATGTACTACCCAGGTGCACTGGGGATCAGGACAAGGGAACCTTCGCTGACCAAGGCAGAGACAGCCAGCAGAGATAGTCTCCTCTTGTGGGCTCCTCCCCACAGGCCCTTTCCTCTCCCCCACCCGCACCAGGGGGTGGCAAGTCTTCAAAGGCCCTTGCTGGGGTCCCCCTGCTGCTGGTGCCTGAGGGCACAGCTCATCTCCTGCCTATGGGGAGCTGTTGCCCTGGATACCACCTGTGCCCCGCCCTCAGCTGTCAGTACTGCTCTGACAGGCTCCCTCTGGCCCCCAGGCCCCGCTGCCTGGGGATGACGGATGGAATCGACATCCTCCCTCCTCAAGAGACACGCCTGCCAGCAAGTGTGCCTGGGGATGCTTGGGAGTGTTCGTGAATGAATGTATGCACGAGTGAATGGATGTATAGAAGAACAAATGCCCAGAGTCCCTTCTCATACTAGGATTGCCCCAAGGGATGTAAACAGCAAAAAGCTCCAGAACCCTGCCTGGGAATCTCTGTTTGTAAGTCCCAGACCCAGGTTCATTCAGTCCAGGTAGAGATGCAGGATGAAGCTCAAGTGGCTGCAGCCAGGAGCCAATGCTCCTCTGCACAGGCTGGCTGTGCTGGGCAGCCTGCAGGGAGGTGGAGGCGAAGGGGTAAGAGTGCCTGGGACTCTACAGGACAGGACCGAGGGTTTCAGGCTGCAGTGAGGTGGCTCTGCCTGGAGCTGTGGGCCCCTTTGTTCAGCCAGTCCTGCTAAAAGGCCTGCCCCACCCCACCCAGCAGCCATCCACTTGTGCCCCTCTTCTCTTGGCCTTTGTGAAGGAGGCATGGCCTGTCCAGCAATGCCCACCTAGTGACAGCGCCCACTAGTCACTCCTGGAGACCAGGCTGTCTCCTTCACGCCCTGTTGACCCCAAGCCCTGAAGCAGCCCCTGCCTGGCAGATATACTACATACACTGTCAGTGTTTACCAGGCAGCCACGGGAGTGACATAGTACCCCTGTTTTATGTGGGGAGGGGTAGTGGGAGCTCGGAGCCAACCGTCCTGACTCCTGGGGATGTCACACAGAGATTCTTTGCTCCAGCCACTTAGCCACCCAGCCTCAAGCCAGATTTCCCAGGAACCCCAAGACCCCCATATACAAGGGGAGTGTGTCGCCTGCAAAGGCATGTTTTCATTAGCGAAAGATGAATAGTTAATGCCGTGGCGCCTTTGAAAACTGTTTTGGTTTTTATTTTAAACAATTTTTCTATGTATAGAAGTGGCACTTCCGTTAGGCACGAAATTTATTTTTTAATAAACACAACAGGTTATTTATTCAATCTCGGGTGCTCCCCAGGGTGGGCTATCACAGGGACATGGCTATGGATCCCCACTATCTGTGAGCCGGCACCAAGTGGGGGCAGAGGTCAGTGGGAGAGCCTGGCCAGGGCCTAAGCTGTGGTCCCACTACACAATGGCTGAGAGGTGACTTAACCTCACTGCCCTCCTCAGAGACCTGGGACGGCGACAGGGCTGGAGTCTCATATGAACCACATCGCAGAAGAGGCAGGACCACCTGTCTCAGAAGGGCAGGCTGGGCAGCCTGTGGAGTGCCAGGCATTGGCCGGGACAGAGCCCTAGTCACACCACACATAAGGCCCACTTTCCTTCGGATGCACAGCCTGGGGGCCAAACTGGGGGCTGAGATAATTCATGGGCTCTGTAATTCTCTGGGCTGACAGGCGGGGAGCGTTGATTTCTTGGCTCTGCAAGAGTCCATCCACAAATTTCATTACATGGTGCTTTTTCAGAGATTAAGTCAGAAACACTTATTTTAAAATTACAACCAAGGAGAGTTTGAAGAAAAAAAGCAATATGTTGTCACTCTCCAAATGCGCCCTCCTGGTGAGAGACAGGACTGGTCAGCATACCCAAGATCCTCTAGTTTTTCTATAGGCAGGGTCAAGGAAGTCGGTGTCCCAGCGCCCTCCTCCCCCGACACTTCCTACACTTGGATGTGATGTTAAACAAAAGAATTAGGATGTAGCGGGTTTTTTCCTCGCAAAAAGTTATCATTAATTTTTAAGTGTGCAATATTGTCCTCAACAAAACACATAAAAAATGAGTTGTCTGTCCCTAATAAATATTTTCTAGATTAAGTATTTGTAATGTTATCAATTATTTATCTCCATATATGGAGAATACATAATTTGTAATAAAATGTAGAAAGGGTTTTAATTTTTCTGCACAATATATGAAATCGAGTTTTTGACTAATACATGAATAAATTGACTCTAATCCTTTCCTGTCACAGTGTACCATATTGTTTTAGATATAAATCTCTTATTTTATAGATGTTTTCAAAAAATTAATCTCTGATATTTAAGGATCAGTGTAAATCTCCGTAACGGGGCATTTTTTGGGGTTTTCATTTATGTCTTGTCTTCTCTTTGTGTGCCTCCCCCCTGAAACATTAGCCCCACCCACCAAAATCACATCAGGGCTCCACAAACACTTAGAAAGGTTCATAATTTATAAAACCAATGCTGGCATGATTGTAATATGGTGGCAACCAACCATTAGTAGACAGGGAGGCCAAGAGCTCCATAACACTTGGGCACAATGCAAAGCATAGCCATCTGCAGGAAAGTGGCCTGTGGTCACAGCTATGGAAGCCAGCCTGGCCCCAACCAAATGGCCAAGAGTTTGGAGGCTGAAGGTAGAGTGGGGTCACCCTGCTGAGTGGTGCGCGGAACCTGGGTCCCTAACCTTTAACTATATACCCAGGAGCAAGGCTAGGAACTTACCTGGGGAAGCAGTCGCTGCCCTAGACACTGACCTTAAGCTCTGTGCTGGACAGGGAACAAGTGGAGAGGGCAATCCTGCTCCGTGCTTGGGGGTGACCACCCTGGGCTTGGCTTAACCAAGACAAGAAGGTTTCCTGAGGGCCGGGGAGTTAGCTCAGTGGTTCCGGCGCCTGTCTTGCAAGCGCAAGGGCCCGGGTTCGATTCCCTGGTAACCACATAACAATACTGGGTGTGGAGACCCACACCCAGCAGCAACCAGTACCACATACCACAGTGCCGG
>PVIR01020839.1:0-30089 GCA_004026965.1 Petromus typicus | reverse complement strand
TATTGTTAGACCTTGCTTCTGCCATTCTATTTCTATCTGCCAGTATATTTTCTTTCAGTTGGTGAACTGAGTTCATTAACTCTGATGGTTATAAATTGTATGTGTTGAATTGTACTTGTTATGATATATTTCTGCAGTTGGCTTTTTATTATTAGCCCCCTCACCATTTAATTTCTTGTCTTGCCTAATGGCTTCATTCTGTTAATCTTCATGGAGTTGTGACCCTTACTAATTTTTTCTACACTATTGTTTAGAATTTTTGGAGTGTTGGTTTAAGATTCATAGAATATCTCCAATGTTCTTTGTCCTGTAAATATATTATTACCCAACTGATTTTGGAGAGCAGTTTTGCAAGATACATTAATCTAGATTGGAAGCTGTTTTCTTTTAGGTCTTGAAATACTTCAATCAAGGCTCTCCTTGGCCTGAGAATCTGTCATGAAACTGTTGTAATTTTGCTGCACTTTTCTTTGCATGTAAATTGGTTTTGGTCTAACTGTTTTCACTATTTCAACATTCTATTGGAGTTCTGGTATTGTCAATAAAATATGCCAAGGGGTGAATTTTTTATAAACTGTTAATTGGAGTCCTGTAAGGTTCACTTCTCTGTATATCAAATATTCTTGTCATTCTTACAAAGTTTTGTGTCATACATCTCTGAATTGATTTTTTTTTTCTAATTTGCACAAATTCTCCTTCTTTTCTTTCTTTATTGACTCTCACCAGTATTATCTTTTTCTTTTCCTCATCTAGCAGCTGCTGGATTTTCTCAGGATTCTTTACTATTTTTAAGAAATCTTTCCTTTCATCGTCACTAATTGCAATCCTATTTTATATGTCTCAAATTCTGTCTTCAGATTCACTAGCTTCGTTCTGGAAGCTTTCAACAGAGTTCTTAAACTCATGAATTTCTCTTTGAATCTGTTTATTGGATTCCATTTTTTTTCTATACTGGGAGTCCATAATTTTCCAGATGTCTTTTTTTTTTTTTTTGTCTGTGTCTTTCACCATGATTGTCATCTGAGCTATTATCTGGGACATTATTTCTCATTTCTTTTTTTCTAGTTTCATTGCAACTTCAGTGAGTCAAACTGTGTTCATGTTAGTCTGCTTCATTGGTTTCTAATTTTCCCTTTGCAGATCTGGAATTATGGGTTTGGGTCTTATTTGGGTATTTTTCTGTTTTGTGCGTTTTTGCTGCTGTTGTGTTGGTGGTTCCTTTGTTGTATAATCTAAGTGGGAACTTTGCCTTGTGATTTGGCACCCTTTATCAAACTCCATGTATACTGTGGACTTAACCACATTTTAAAAGTTCTTAGCATATCATTCAATGTTAAATTTTTAATAACACTACAAAGAGAATTAATTTAGAATTAATAGCTCCATGGTAAAGAAACCAGGAAAAAAGATAAAGGAAGAAAGGGACGTACTACATAACTATCACGTGGAAACCTAGATTTTCTCTCTAGTAAAGTAAGTAACCCAAATCACATAAATATTTCTACCTTTTCAAAAAATCTGTTAATATTTATCAAACATACATTCATTATTCACAAAACAAATGAGGATATTTGAAAATAATGTAAAGATGGATTCTCAGTGAGCTTCTTATGGTTGGAATTAATAGGATTGCCCGATTCAAGACTCTTCCAGTCTTAGAAAAATCTACTCCTTCTTTATCCTCTTTCTTCTCTTTGTAAACTTTTGATAGGAAAATAAGCAACACTTTGTGACCAAGAACATAACACTTGCTACACAGGCCAGCAGAAATCCAATCACGTCCAAAGAGTGGTACTGGAGCCAGGAGAGGTCGTGGGCGGCGACCCGCAGGTGCTTGGCCCCTTTGTGGCGCATGACGAACTCGATCCAGAAGACCGCTCGGTCCAGGGGCTTCACTGGCTGCTCGTGGTGGATTCTTGATAACTGCATAGCATTCTCTTTATAACTAGGAGAGACAATGAGAAAAATGGCATTTATGTGAATATAACTATATGGTACATGTTATTTTTATGCTTGTCAGAGATCAAACATACACTATGAAAATGTTTAATTATTGCATTGTTTATAGAATTTTAAGGGTTCAAAAGAGTAACATATGGAAGAAATGTATTCTTGACACAGTGTTGGTCAAATGCACACGCAGGAAATATATATCCAGGTATGAGTATATAGGGGGTTCAGAATTCTTCCAAAGACAAATGGTGGGTGATTCTGACTTATGGAAGAACGTCATTTAAAACATCTAGGTCATTCTAGTGATAGTAATTTTAATGAGTCACTGTATAGTTCTCAGCTCTTTGTACTGTGTATTGCTCTTTTACACAATTTTAAATTTGTAATCACATCTTATAATCAGAAATATTAACACTGAATGAAAATATTGAGGTAATTTTTAAAAATGAAATAATAAAGTATGTGGACTTTGAGTAGGTAAAGGAAAGGAAATAAAAATCTCTTTTCAAAATTATACCTCCAAGTCAATGAGAAGTCACAATAGCAATAGTGTTAGAGTTAAGATCTGTAACTATTTTTCAAATAACTTTGGATGGAAGTCAGTACAATTAAAAGCAAGATATGTTTTCACTTCAAGTTTCCTAATAACTGTGCTAGAATTTTTATCTTTCATTTTTGTTTTTGACTTGAGTAGCAGATACCTACTTGATTTGAGAGGAGAGAAGCTAAGACTTTTGAAAAAGATATGTCCTACAATTGAAACAGCATGGTTAGGACTGAGAAAAAAATATATGGCTGTTCCTTCCAAGTATGTGTGGAATAGCACACCCAAAGCAGGAGATTATTCAATTACATTCTTCCTTGGGTATGAAGAAGAATAGATATCCTGTCTCTTTGCAGTACGGAAACAGAAATGCAGCCCAGAAGTGGAATCAGTTCCTAATTCTTATGCCAGCTAGCCAAGAAAACTATCTCCAAGTCAGATTTTTGTTCAAGGTTTTCTCTATTTACGGATTTTAAAGTAGAAGTATACATATATTTGATAAATAAATTTGTACATGTGAATTCAAATAAATATAAATGTGCTATTTAAATAGCATATAAACATTGTAAGTACACAGAATACAGTATCAATTACTGTTCCTAAAATATTTCAGAAATATATTATGTCTAAACTTAATAGAAATCTTCTCCAAATAAGTTTTAGTACTTACTTATAAATTATAAATGCTTATGATTATGTTAACATGAATAAATAATTTTAAAATAAGTAAGTAAAGAAAGGAAAGAGAAATTGGTAGTAAAATCAGGGTGCAAATCCTTTGAGCTATTGAGATTTGCATGACTGAATCGTATTGCTCTACTAATTCATAAGTACATTATCTGAAAGTAATCCAAATACAGAGTTATGAGACATTCCACATTTTCAAGTTTTCTGCAAAATACAAGTAATTGCAGGTCAGCCATTCCAGGCAGCAGGACTCACGAAGGGTCATTGATGACTGTCCTCAAGGCTCTGAGCAGGTCCGCACTCGTCATTGTGTTCATGTTGACCTCCACGGCCGCTCCTTTGGCCTTCACACGAGCGATGTTGTCAGGCTGATCAGCAAACACGGGGATTCCCACCATGGGGACCCCATGGTAAATGGATTCATAGACCCCGTTAGTTCCACCGTGAGTGATGAAAGCTTTGGTTTTGGGATGCCCTGGTTCAGGAAGAGTAAGAAATGGGTATGGAGAGGGATGTAAAATTTGGAAAAATTTCAGAGACAGAAAAGATAAAAAATCATCTGGAACTCAGTAAAGAAAATGTGCTTTTCTACAGAAGCTCACTGTGGGTTAAGCCTAGAAGCGTTAGAATTCCATATAGCAGGAATTAACTGTGTTCGATAGGGGTGGATTTACATGGAGTTGAAACAGAAAATTACTCAATTAAATCTATTTTAACAATGGATGGCCTATAGGAAACGTTCAAGCCATTCGATATTTTTAAAGTATTTTTACTTAAATGGTTACGGAATTCATCTGTTGTCCAACGGCACAGAGTCTCCCTCTCCCGCGGACTCACCAAGAAGGTCGTTCTGCGGGATCCAGTCAAAGAGCCGAGTGTTGGGGCCCAATGCAGCTGGCGCCTTTCCTTTGTATCTCCATAACACCTGTGGAAAACAGTGCTGTCATTTTTCCATTGAAAGCACAAATTGTGTATGTTAATGCTGCAAATTACTTAGAAATCATGTCAGCATCCCACTCCTGGTGATGACATAGAGGAGGATATATTAGTACTAATTTTCAAATATTAAGAGTTGGAGTTTTCACTTTGACCTGTAAAATTTTGTGCTAATGTCCTATGAAGGAAACTACTGCTATTTTGATAATTATGACTTGTTATGTATAACATTATTTCATTTTTATTATGTAAAAGCTATTAGGAGTGAAATCATGGGGGGAAAATAGAGAACAAACAGAAAAGTAAAAGCCCAGGAGTATTTAAGAATTGAAAACAAGTATGTGTGCTCTATGTTTTATGCATTACATGTAACTTAGTGATATTTGGTATCAGATGTTTGCCTCTAAGGAGATCTTTACGTTTGGGTTTTGTGATTTATCAGTGGGTGACTTCCCTTCCCTCCTTCCATCGCTTCTGTCCTGTTTCCTTCTTTCTTTCATTTGTCTGTCTTCAAGACTCCTTCCTTCCTTCCTCTCATCTCCCCCCTTTATTTTTCTCTCCCTTTCTTCTCTCCTTTCTTGCCTCTTTTACTTATCCTTCATCACCTCTTCCTCTATGAAAATTGGATAGAAATGGGTAATTTGTTTATATTCCATTAAATAGACTATTTTCCTCAGATGCTAATCAATTTTTACTTAGTTATTATTTTCTGTTTGGGAAGTACAACCATATTTAGGTATGACACTAAAATGCAGAAATCATTGCAACAGTAAGCTGAGAACAAATCTCCTAAATTTTAATGCATATAACTATAATACCTAGTATGTATAGTAGAGAATATAAAAATATATGAGTAGAATGAGTAATAGAACATAAATTCAGTTCATTAAATAGCATAACTTAGGAAAATACATTGACAATTATATTAGAATTTTAACTACTTTTAAGTTTAAAAGATTGAATTGAGAAAAAGTAAGTACGTCTGGAGTTCTACCTTAAAGTCTATTTTATTTGATAGTGTATAAATTTGGATATTTTGAGTATAGTTTTGAGAATTTCTTCTCCAGTCAGTGTATAGACTCGTTCTTTTCTTGGACCACCACATTAACATTCTTCAAAATATCTGAGAGGAGCTAGTGCCCATCAAAATATTTAGATCAACCTAACATTCTCATCTCTAGTCCACCTAAGACAAGTGACCACAACGGTACGTTTCCATAATAATGCCAGTGTGGCAAGATCAATGTGGCAAATGATGGCATGTGATTAAACTATCCATTTGTATGTTACCCATATTTCTAAAGTTTGGACAGCTATGATCATGCGTAGCGAATTTAAACATCTTCCAGGAAATAGAACTATTTGTTACAGTGTCTCTCAGTCAACGAAAAGCTGCTCACTGAGTCCAGAGGTTGCACTGACCTTCTGTGGAATCTGGGCAAGGGCCGAGGCAATGAGATTGGCTTTCTCATCTGTGAGGTTTGCCAGTATCGTCCCCAGAGAAAACACCACAATACCATCTTCACCTGAACTCTGGACAAATTCTTCCATTTCCTGCAAACAAAAATTATTACTATGAAGAGCTGTAGCATTATGGGGATGAAGTGAGAAGAATGTGGGAGAGATAGCTGGATGATGTTACGGCTCATGTTTAGATGTACTCTCAAAGCCTCTTGAACTCCTAGGTGGACTTTTCTGAGCTGGCTGGACCTAGGCTGTGAGGCTGGGATTAAGGCACTCTGCTTTGGATGTGAGTGCAACCACTCAAAAGGCAGTTAGCATGGATGGAATTAACTGGGCAGAATAATGCATGCTGAAACTGGCTGCTGCTGTCTTTGCACGATAGTTGTTGTGTTCTTCCTCCCCTTTTTCCTATCTGATCTCCCTCTGTCTTGAACCATGCCTTACAGCCTGCTCACCATGCCCTGAAATCAGTAGAGACTCTGAGCTACACAAATATCCTTTAACTTGCGGGTATTACTTATTTTGTCTTAACAAACAGACAATAACTAAGACAGAAAGTCTGTTTTGACATGTGGAGTCACCTAGTTTAATAGAAAACATGTCTGTTAACCATATCTAAAATATGTAATCAATGACTGCAAGTCCAACCAAAAAATTAGACACTATAGAAATGAGGAGTCAGCCTGAAATTTAGCTTAGTGTTTCTAGTATTGGCCTGGCAAGCACAAGTTCTTGAGTTTGATTATGTGATACCATATATCACATGCCAGGCACGGTGGCTCACTCCTGTAATCCCAGAACTCAAGAGGCAGAGGCAGGAGGATTGCTGTAAGTCCAAGGCTCGCCTGGGCTACACAGTGACTTGAGGGCCCTCTGATCTACAAAGAGAGACTCTATCTTAAAAAAACAAACAAGCAAAAGAAAAAAACATAGAAATCATGAGGTAGTAAGGGGCAGCTTTTCTCATGAGGGATGGAATTGTTTTATACTGATGTAGTTTTCCTATCAAAGCTGCATGCAAAGTAACCTGATAATAAATCACCAAGTAAATATCAGAGATCAGGTTGAACAGATACTTATATTGTGTTGCATTCAAGAGCAGAACACACAATTTTCAGAACTTCATGAAATTTCCAAAATAGACCATGGTTTAGTCCATAAAGTAAGTCTAATTAAATATAAACAACTGACATACCTTATACATTTTATTAGAACATATGACAATAAGATTAGAAAATAATACCAAAAGAAAATCAACAAATTCCATAGGAGGGTATGGACAAATGTAAGTGAACTTTCAATATTTTACTAAATAAATCAGGGAACAATTTTTTTAAATTCCTTGAATAAAACTATAATGGAAAGAAAGTATATCATTGTCAGGCATAATGAAAGCAGTCATAAGACTGAAAATATAGTGATGGAAGTAATTTGTATCTTAGAAGACAGGTTACAGCTTTAAAAAACCGAGTGATCACTAATAAGTAACATAAGATGCATCTCTATACCTTGTAAAAGAAGAAAAAATAGATACAAAAAATAAAATAATAAATATCAGACATGAAGTTATTAAAAATAAGATGTTAGGGTTTATATCATTAGAGTTGATTTTTTAACATGTAAGCAATATTGAAAAGCTTTTAGTTACACTTACCAAAAGAAAATGAGAGAAAACCCACAATAATAAAATTAGAAATTAAAAAATAACATATGACAAGAGGCATAACTGAAATTTAGATAATTATTTGAATGTATTTCAAATTATGCACTCTAGTTGTAATAGGAAAACCTAGAAAAATGAGTACAGTAATAAAAATCTACAAAGTAAAGAGAACTGATTAAATTAGCCATTGGTTTTGTTGCTGCTGTTGATTATTTTTTCTTTTTTGTCAGACTTTTTGGAAGGATGTAATATTAATATTCTTCAAAATAGGTTTTATGGAGCCAATATTACTCATATCAAAACTAGCAAGGAAGAAGCAAGAAAGCAAAACCTTATAGAGTTTCATCCTATGGATGTAAGGACAATTATTTATACGCAAGTCAATACTTACAAAATAATACATACAATGAAGGATAAAAATACATCATAATTTTTATAGATGCAGAAAGACTGATCAAATCTAATATTTCAACATGATAAATATTTATTTTAAATGCATATCAAAGGATCTTATTTTAGCTGATAAAATCAATATACAACACACTAAGTGGCAATATCATATTGAATAGGGAAAACTAATAAAAGTTTTCTTAAAGAATTAGCAATCTCTATTAGCACCCCCTGATCAGAGCTTCCCAAGATGCCGGGTCTAAAACTTGTGGTCACCCTGGGATTATCAAGGAAAGTAGATTGCTATTTTCAGCTTACTTAATGTCAGAAGAACATTTATGAGTTCCAGTAATTGGTATTTCACCAACTAATTTATATCCAAATGGCTATTGATTTATGAAAATAACTGAAATAAATGTGGAATTACACAGACATATCCTATACTCTTTAGTAATACTTCTTGACTGCTTCTCATTGGGTCTATTTTCTGTGTATCCACACTTCAATCCCAAATATAAGCTAGTGCTCTCATTGAGACTGCTCCATCTGTATCAAAGCATAAGCCAAGCGGGCCACGCAATCACCTATCCTTCTACAAAGCATGTTTCACTTACGTGCATGTGTTTGTGTGTGGGTATGTGAGAAAAGTGGGTAGGGAGACAGATATAATAATTTATCATGTATTATCATCTAGTGACATGCATAAATCATACCTCTTCCTGTATATGTTTAAATATTGGCTCATTATGTCCTATACAAACATACTTATTAAAATTTCATCAATAACTTGACTGGTAGGCAAAATAGAATCATCAAAATGAAAAGAAATGTTAAACAGGTATTACCATACCTATATTGAAGTGAAATTAAAGACTTTCCTGGGAATAATTTTTACCTTCAACCTTCTAAAAAATTACACTCATTGCTTTGAAAATCCAATGAATAAATATTTCTCCCAAGCCCTATTAAAAACATAATCTTTTGCCATATAATATTCTATTACCTTAATGTGCTTCCTATACTACTCTGTTCCACATTGCTGACACCTTAATATTGATTGAATATTTTGAAATATAGTAAACACCTATTGTTTGCACTCCAAAATATTCTGACAATATAATTATAAATGTTCTATACAAAAAATGAATCTGTCAATTTGATGACTCTTATTTTCAATTCTGTCAGTGCACACTGAGGTCACTTACTACCTGTGGTCTTTCTAGAAATCATCTAGCAATCTCTTTGTCTCCAAGCAGTAAACTAACTAAAATCTACACTCATCATGCCCATCTCTAGATTTTTGTCCACAAGCTGTTTCCTAAGAAAGTAAAGGTCAGCGTTATACAATAATGTTCTGATACTAAAACTTAGAAGCACTGCCAGGTTTGATGTTTTCCACCAACAACTGTTTGCCCTTATCAAACTCTGTGCAATTTGATGCTTCAATATCATCTGTTTTTTAAAAAAAATCTGTGCAGTTCACCATCAGTTCTCAAGAAAGCACCTTTCTATTGCACCCTTGGTAATCATCCTGGCTCTTGATTCTATCAAGATTGTGACGCTTGTCAGAGCAGACTCTCAGTGATTTCCAGGGCTGGCTTTCCGCCTTTCCACTCCAATATTCAGGTTCTGCACTGAGATAGTTCATGAACACACTGGAATCATTTCATCTCTCACTCCAAATCCACAAAACACCCAGTATCATTCATAAAAGGTCACTGTGATTAGAGAAATTTGGAGTGATGTGATTAAAATTCTAAAGTTGCAAACTTAGAAGGAAAGATCAAGTACTAGAAGGTGCATAAAGCATTCCTCATCCCCACAGACTTACTTTGGGTAAGGGCTTGGCGGGTTTGCAGTGCAGTCCTCCTACAAACTCAAAATTAGGCAGGAATGGACGAGGGAATTCAACATCCCAGTATGTCCGAATTAGCCAAATCTCAGCTTTGCTCATCGTCTCATATAATGTAGTGGGTTTTCCTGAAAAAATAAAATTTGGGTGGATTAAAGTAGCATTGGAGTTAATAAGGGAAAGGATTAGCAACAATTTCCTCATAATTAGATCTTCTAGAATAATAATATAATAAAGTAAAAGGAGAAAGGGAGAAGGAAGAGTGGGAGACACAGGATGGGATTTGGCAACAGAGAGAGGACAGGATTGTTGATAGTGAAAGAAAGGAAGTATCATTGGATAACAATAAAGGATCAAACAATTAAGCACACCTACAACTACTGGCAAGTTTAGCTCTAAATTACCCTCCCTAACGAATGACAGAGAATAGATTAGCTGCATAACATAAGCCTCATGTTGCCTCTCAGTGCCTTTCCATCTCCGCTCAGGAGCAGACAGGATCGCATTTGATGATCTGTGCTCACACATACGGCCAACCTATCTAACCATAGTCCATCTTTTTTCTTCAGTTAGATCCGTTTTTGGTCTTGTGGTCTTTGTTACATTCACCCCTGAGCCATATATGCTCTGCACTCTTTTGCTACATTTAAGATTTTTGACTCTCAGAACATGCAGGAAATTATGACACTTTATTTGGATAGCTCAGAAGTTTAATAATTTAGTTTATGATTTTGTTATACTTGCTTAGTAGCTATCTGCAAGTGAGAAGAAACTGTGCGCACTGTTCCACCAATGAAACTTGTAACCCAGCGTGCTGTATTAGTCAATGAGGCCTGTAAACTTACAACCAATAGAATTACTAGGGTCATATTTAAATGGAGGACCAAAACCTGAACTTTTTTTCAACCAAAGAATGACACTAAATGCTAATCTCAGTAACACTGCCTCTCCCAGAGAATGTAAACTGCAAGTTTTCCGCAAAGTTGGCTCCAAACTCTTTTCAGACAAATTCCCAACTTACTCACTGACATTAGAATAAAGCTGCACACTTTGCCTCCTCCCAACAATATTACCTCACAAAAGCCAGAGCTAATTGCCCTGACACAAGCACTGATTCTATCAAAAGGCAAAAGATCAACATCTACACGGATTCTAAGCGTGCTTTCCACATCATTCACTCCCATTCTGCACTGATAGAGAGAGAGGATCTGTGTCTTCTAAAGGGAGTCCAATTATCAATGGGCAGTCCATCCAGAAACTTCTACGAGCTTCTCTGCCCTCCAACCAGTGGGCATACCTCACTGCAAAGGACAGCAAAACACTACAGACTTGATAGTTTTCAGTAACAATACCAAGGATGTGGAGACAAGAAAGGCCGCCCAACAGCCTCCACCCCACACAAAGTTGGCGGCTGTTCCTCCAGTCCAAATCAAGAACAACCCTATGGAAAAAACAAAATTTATTGGCAGAAAGAACCACAACAAAAGATAACTGGCTTGTGATGGGAGGGTCACGTGCTTTGTCACAAGGCTGCACAAAGCCCATTCTCCCTGACACTCCTAAGGCCCCACATGTAGGTTTTCAGCTCCTTCTCCTTATCATTGTGCACTTGATCCAACAGCTTGTTACTTCAGCCTGTTTTCTTCTGTCCCATCTATCCTGTCACTGATTACCCCAGAATGTATGGGCTGCTCCATGTCATAACTTCAAGGGGGAAATCACCCTCACTCATTCCCTACCCATCAAGCTAGAGGACACACACTTGGGCAAGACTGGCAGATAGACTTTACGTATGCCTAGACACAAAAGACACGATTATCAGATGTAAATGAATTCTAGTATATATAGTTGATATTGTGAAATAGAACATATTTAAAAAGGAAGGAGGTGTAAGGGTAAATAATGAGGGGGGAAATGTGATATTTATTTTAAAAAGGAAACAAAGCTTATGTGTATAGGGGATGGAGGATTGCAGGGTGGGTGGGGGAAGGGGAAAAATGAGAATCAGGTTATGTCATATTCATATACAAGCTCTCAATCTTGAATGCAATGATGATGTGTATGTATAATGTACCAATAAAGATTTGAATTTTAAAAAGACATAAGTATCTTCTTACTATGGCAGACACCTTTTCAAGATGGGGAGAGGCCTTTGCATACAACACTGAGGAAGCAAAAGAAGTCATGTAGGAATTTATAAGAGATATTATTTCTCTGTTGGTTGACCTACTTCTATACGATCAGAAAATGCTCCTTCATTTCACAAGTATTCAAAGCATAAGCCTAAGACTGAATGGCATCTTAACATCCTCTGCTATCCCCTATCCTCAGGTGAGATAGAAAAGGTCAATCAAATCCTTTAAATCCACCTGAAGAAACTATCTATTGAACTACATCTACCTTGGACCCATCTACTACCTCTCGCTCTCACACACATAAGGGCTACATCTTGCTAATCCCCTTTTCTTTGTCCATTTGAGCTAATGTATGGTAGACCCTTCCTTTCAAATAACCTCCCCACACTGGGTGACTATATACCTATGCTACATTTTGTTAGACATCTTTTCAGAACCCGGGAAAACTTGCACATGCCACGACCTCTCCCTATGAAAGAGTCACACCTTTCTCTCTCTCTCCTGGACAGCAAACACTTCTGAAAATAAGACAACCTGGTTTCTGTCTCCAGGATGGGACAGGCCATTCACAGTTATCCTCACTACTCCCACAGAAGCAAAGCTCATGTAAAACCTTCATAGTATCATCTCTCAGTGATGAAACCTTTACTTCTCTTATTTCCTCATACAACCGTGTATCTCAAGGTATGTTTACTTTCCAGCTGATTACCACTACTAACCTAAAGCATTTCTGTATACTCCCTTGGGTGTCTGAATAACTGGATGTCCACTCACCTGGAGCAATGACTGTAACCTTCCTTGACTGAGTTGTTTTGTTTCATTTTGTTTTTATGTAACTGGGGTATGTGGTCCTAGGGATTGAACTTGGGACATTGTACTTATCAGGCAGATGCTGGAAACACTGAGTTAAATCCCCAGCCCAACATCCATTAAATTATAACATAAACATAATACTATTCTCAAAACAGTTCATGTCATTTTATTATAGGAATAGACTAAGAAGAATTTTTAAATTATTACATCTAACATCATAATTTAATGAGCAAGAAACTGTACATCATAAGAAAAGATTGCTTTCTACTAAAAGGGTTTGCTGTCCTATATCAGACAAAAGACTATTTTTTCCTGGGTGAACCTGTATCTGTATGATTTTTATTTGCGAACTCTTAAAAACAATCTTTGAGGTTTCAAGGTATGTTACAAAAGTATCTGATGATTATATAAAAAGTGTACACATGATAAAATAATTCTTATCTGCCCTTTTTAATTAAACACTTACAATTATCACTTGCTATTTTTCAAAAAATATTTTTTTCATTAATTTAGACTTTTTTTTACAGCTTCCTAGGTGGCATTTAAAGGTAGTTCAATATAAAAAGCAGAGTCTCTTACCTAAAGCTTCACTGTAAAACTGATCCCATAATTTGAGGTCATACTGATGCACCCAGAAGTCAAACAAAAGTGAAAGTACTATGTTTTTCACTCTTTCCATGAATGTCATTCTGTTTGTGAGTCCCCCCATGGGAACAGGCACGTAGGAAAATGGAACTGGAAGCTGCCCACAGTATCTCTCCACGGTGTAGCCCAGGAGGAACCTCAGCGTGTACACAAAGGGGACCCCGAGCATTTCAGCCACCAGCTCTCCACAGAGGATTATAGGGTCTGTGATCACCACGTCGTATTTGCTTTCCCGGAGCTTCTTCATCAGGGTCTGGTTGTAGACTGTATTGGAACACAGATGGCTCAGACATTCATTTATTTGAAGAAATAATTTGTGCGCTATTGTTGCTGATTTCCAGACAGGCATGGTAGGAAAGATATTCACAGATGCTTCAACAAACTCATTCATACGCTCAATCACAACTTCAGAACCTTGTTCAGGGATCACTTCAAAGTTAAATGCAGACGGCTTGCTGTAGTCAATTAATACACTGCTTGAAGAAGTTAAAACTGTCACTTCATGCCCTCTTCTCACGAGTTCTTCAAGAATAGTCTTTAAGTTGAGCCAGTGGCTCATGTCACAGGGCCACACCAGGACCTTCCCACAGAGTCCAGAGCCAGCACAGCACAGCTGCAGCAGCAGGACTGCGGAAGCCCACTTCCCGGGCCCCATGCTGCTGACTCCCCAGCACCCTGCTCTGCAGAGGGCTAGCATGTGCTGGGGTGTTTGGCAATTTAGATGCGAAATACATCAAATATTAACTTTTTGAGACAGGATATGACATGTGTGAAGTGGACTTTGTCAACACTATTGATTAGAGTATCTCATAGGACCTTGCTCAGGAGATGAGAAACACTTATATGTCTATGAAGAAAGGATCTAGTACCATTAGAGGACTATTTTAAATGTTAAAATAAGCAGAAAGTTATTTTAAATTAAGATTTTCTAAATGAAAAATAGAACATATTTAAGTAAGTGGAATAAAGGATGTGGTTAATGTATTTGAGGAAAAACACTAATTTCCAATTCTAAAATTCTTTACTGTCCTAAGGTAGTAATCTTTCATTTTTTCCCATGCAAAGCACATTTTAAAAATTATGTTAATTAGTATATAATATATGTACATTTCAGTCACATTCAACCTTAAAAATTTATGCCTACATGACGTATTGGAACTCTCAATTTTTTCTCTTTCTCTGCCCACCTTACCACCCTAATCCTTTAAATACTGAAGCTTTGTTTCCATTTATTTACTATCAGTTTTTTCCCCTCCTTCATTTTCTGCCTGCATTCCTTTTTCCCTTTGAATATTTTCTTCCAACTTCACAATGTCTATAATACATTCTGGACATCATCTACACCATTAGGCTCTCATACTAGCAAATCATAGTACTTAAACATCTATGTCTTATTTATTTCACTTATAAGCATGTCCTCAAGGTACACACTCTTGAGTACAAAAAGCTGATATTCATCATTTTTTATGGCTGAGTATTATTCAATTTTATAGAAAAAACATACCTTTATCCAGTTTCTTGTTGATGGGTATATGACTTTTTTCAAGATTTAGCTATTCAGGCAGCTTATACAAACATGGGTGCACATATGTTACTGTGATATAACTCTCAGTTCTTTCATGTAAGTATATATACATGTATTTGTGATTGTCCTCTCTTCCTTTTAAGTTATTCCCTATATGAGAATGTAGTGACCTTCTTTTTCACTTTTAATTAGTTCAGGTTTGAAGTCAAATTTGTCTGCAAAGAAGATAACCACCATTGCTTTTTTGTTGTGTTCTACTGCATGGAGAATAGTTTTCTATCCTTTTACTTTAGGTGAATTGATTTATTTTTCAAATAAGTGTGTTTCTTGAATATGGTGTATTGCTGAATCTTGCTGCCTGATCCACTTTGCCTGTCTATTTCTTTTAATTGGTAGACTGAGTCCATTAACATCGATGGTTATAACTGATATGTGGTTTTTACTTGTCATGACATTTTGTCTTTAATGGGTGCTTTTATTATTACTTTTCCCCCTTGCTATTTTATTTATTTTGTTGCCTAATGGCTTCATTCTCTTAGGCCTCATGCAGTTATGGGCCTCATTGTCTTTTTCTAAGATACTGTTTAGAAGTTTTGGTAATGCAGATTTAGTATTTGTGGAGTGTCTCAAGCGTCTTTGTTGTGGAAATATCATAATTTCACATTGATTTTGAAGGATAGTTTTGCAGAATACATCAGTCTAAGTTAGAGATTTTTCTTTTTCTTTCCTTTTCTTTCTTTCTTTCTTTCTTTTTTTTTTAAAATGGGCTTGAAATACTTCCCTTCACAGTCTTCTTGACTTGAGGGTATGCATAGAAGAGTCTACTGAAATTCTGATGGACTTTCCTTTGTATGTGACCTGTTTCTTTTATCTAACTATTTTCAATAGTTTATTCTTCTGTTGAGATTCTGGTGTAGCAACTATTATATGATTAACTGCAGATTTTTTTATTATGGTTAGTTGGAGTACTGTAAGCTTCACTTATCTGTATGTCAAATTCATTTTTCTTGATTGGGATGTTTTCTACCATAACATCTGTAAACAATGTTTTTCTTTCATTCGCAATATCTTCTGTTTTGTTGTTTATACCCATCAGTCTTGAGTTTCGGTTGTTGTTGTTGCTGCTGCTGCTGCTTGTATCATCTGGGAACTGCCAGACTAATTTCTCATGGTCACTTTATTTTCTTTAAGAAATCTTTCCTTACCTGGTCACCAACTGCTATTCTGTCTTCTATGTCTGACATTTTGTTTTCATTTTCACTTGCTCTGCTATGTAAGCATTCAACAGAGTTCTTAATCTCTTCCATTTTCATTCAGTTGGTTCATTGAGTTGTACTCATTTTCTGTACTGGGATTCCATTAAGTTCCTGGGTTTTCTATTTTTTTTTATCTGTGTCATTCACACTGTCATCATCTGTGCTGCTGTTTTATTCTTCCAAGATCCTCTTTTGTTGCTGATAAAATAAGCCCGGATGGCTGTGCTTCCAGGTGGTCTATATCATTGGTCCCTAGTTTTCCCTTTGGAGACTGAGAATGATGTGTTTTGCTCTTATTAGGGTTTTTTTTTTCTCAGTTTGATATTTTGGTATTGTTAGTGGTTTTGATTTAATTTCTAGTTTAATATCTTGAACTGCTTATTCCAATTATCTTTTCTTACTAATGTTTAGAACCATTAATAAGTGCTTTCTTTCTGGGTCATCTTCCTGATACCACTGACAACAAGCCTTCTGTGTAACTCCCAGCACAGCCCCAGCACATAAGGCACAGATGCAGAGTCTGGGCCTGAGATGTAAGCAATGGTCCCGTGAGAATTCGGCCTGTAAGCACCGTTGAGGTGGAGCAGAGCTGCTCCGTGCAGGCCTTGGCCCAGTCCCAGTGCCAGCCCTGTCACACACCTTGATGCTCAGATGGAGATACAGGGCAGTGTCGTGGGATGGTCTCAGCAGAGTTCAGCGTGTAAGTGCCAGTAAGGGAGGGCACAGCTGCTCAGCACCAACCTCGCACCATCCCAGTCCCAGTGCTGCTGGGCCCCTTTCTTCATATTCTTTTATTTACAACTCCATCCTTTGAATTCATTACAGAAGGTGAGAGTCCTTGATCTTGTCAAATACTTCTGCCAGATCAGTAGCCGTGCATAAACCCCAACCATACCAACCGTTGGGTTCCTGTCCAGAATAATGTACAAGAAGATATCTAAGCATGCTAAGTGCCAACCTGACAGTCTTTGGGCATAGATTATCTCAGACTAAGCTTGTGGTCTGGCGCCAAAAGGATTAGCTATGAAAAATAAAACTTTCAATAATAAATAATTTAGAGTATATATTTAAGAGGAACAACACCACCTTGCATCCTCTGCTGAACTCCCGTTGGGTGCTTAGGGGGTTTGCAGTGGAACCAAGAAGTACTCCTTTGTGAACGCTAAAACTTTTACTAAAATTAGAATACTTAAAATTCTATGAAAGTATTTTAGCAAACTTATCCTCTTTTTCCACACAATAATATCCTCTTTTTAACCACAATATCATTCACATATGTATGAAAGGGAAAGGAGGTGAATCGCTTTTGCTAAAGTGTAATTAATGCTCAGTAGACAATGAGTACAGGCTTTCATTTGAGTTATGAGATACATTACAAACACTAACATAAAATTTGTGATAATTTCAACACATCTTTATATCCTTCTGCTGAAAAAAGAAATGAGTAGGTGATTAGATAGATAGGACAGAGTGTCCAGAGACCTCTTTGCCTTAAGTCTCAGAGTGTTCTTCCCTCTGATATATTACCAATCTCTATATATTATTGGAAGAGAGAGATCTTCTCCACAGGGAAGAATTTTTCCAGCATAGCTTGTCCCTTTATCTGCTGACTAGTCAGAACAATTCAACCATGACAAAAAAAGTCTTAACTGAAGTTTGCCTTTGAGAAATTGTCACTTGATAACTCCATGTTGGCTGCCTGAAGCCTCACTGCTAACCCTCCCGGGTAACACTCATTTCCTCTCCTTAAGTCCGACTCCATGGTAGCTCACCTGGGTTATAGTCATTCTGTGTAATGTAGTCCATTCACTTCACCCTTAATTCACTAAATCCTATGCTCAGCATTAAAATCTACCTTTAAAAGCCTAACTCCTTTCCAATAGAATGAGACTTCTAGGCTGGTATTATATACACAATGTATATTGTTGATTGTCTACAGTAATGTAAGAGTTTTTGCAGGTTTAAAACTGACAAATATAATACATTGGGGACCTCATTTACTCCTGTAGTTTCTCATATTAGAAAAACAATATGGTATTTGTGTATCTATATCCTATTGATTACATGTATGAGTATGGCCCCAAGATATATCCATTAAAGTATAAATATCTCTAATTTATCATTATTTATAGCTGAGTCATACTCAGTTTTATTTTAAAAACATTTGTTTTATGGTCTTGTAAAATAGGAAAAAAAATGTCAAAGGGAAAGTGTCAATGGGGCCAGGGAAAGAAGGAATAGAAAAACTTTGGTGATAAAAACAAAGGATGGAAGTGCCGGGCGTGGTGGCTCACACCTGTCATCCCAGCACTCGGGAGGCAGAGGCAGGAGGATTGTGATGTGAGTTGGAGACTGAGCTCAGGGCCAGCCTGAACCACAAAGCGAGACCCTGTCTCAAAAAACCTAAAAACAAAACAAAACAAAAAAAACAAAGGATGGAAAAAGAAAACTTATGTACATAGAAGGGGTAATAGAGAGAGCAGGAGACTGGGAAAAATGAGAGTCCAGATACATCATGGCAAGTACAAATTCTCAGGCATGAATGTCAGATAGTGTATACCTAAAATGTACCAATAAACTAAAATATAAAAATCATATATATTAAAATTTTTTAAATTGTGATTTTTCTCTCATATGACATCTAATACAATTTTTACATGTATTTAAGTTGGTTGCAGTGAAAAGATTAAGTTTTCTATGTATAAAACTATAAGCATTTCTTAACATATTACAATGTATTTACTTGTGAAAAGAGGAACATAGTAGGCCTACATGAGACCACCAGCCAAATGATATTTTTTAAATCTTATGTGATATATAAGTTTTATATGTGTCATGATCTTTGTATATGTACAAAATTTGTGTTGTCTGGATAATATAACACACAAAATGATAAAACACTAGACACTAATAACTTAGAAGATATATCTATAAACAGTTCCATTCTTCTTCACTAGTACCTTATTAATACATTAGTGATAAAACATTTTATATCATTTAATGTCTGTTCCTAGATATAGATAAGTATTATACACTAAGATGGACACTTAAATGTGCTTCAGAGATAATAATGTCATCATGATTGCCATGCTAAAATATGTTGTGGTACTTGATTTCAAGTTTCTCTCGAAAATTTTAAAATTATTGTGTGGTAATATTCTGTAGGGATTCAGCTTCTAAGAAAAGTGTGATTGTTTTTAAGAAAAACATAAAAGAAAACCAATACCATAACTCTGGCTATACTTTACAGTTCTAAGTACTTGATATTCAGACCAGATTTTACTACTTAAATGCACTTATTATGTGATAATACTGCTGAAAATGAACTCCTAGGTACTCAATAAGTAAGGTCAGAAACTGAACTGAGCTTTATAATAGCTAATATTTGACTCTAGTGCTTCAAGGACTTTCAAGGACCCAAGAAAAAAGGAAACCACTGTCCAAGACCCTACGATTTCTGTGTCACCAAACCTTCTGAGCAGAGTTGTTGAACTCCAACATATAAGAGTCAGTCTATACATAGTGTGCCATAAAACAGGATCATCAGAAATAATATTTTACAAATTTTAACAGAAAGCCACATGATCAAGCAAGGCTGTACACCATCCTGATGGCTAACACTTTATTCTACGGGAAGCTCAGAGGCTCCATATGTGGTTCCACATATAACAGCTAAAGAATCTTAACTGACCTTAATATATACCAAGGGGGTAATTCTAATTAATACAAGTCTCACTTTAACTTAACTTTAAACACCCAGTAAAAGTATAACTGAGAGATATAAAAATGCTGTAATTACAATATAGTCTACACAGGGATGGCGCTCCAATCCCTTTTGACAATTGCAGCTGTCAAGAGGCCAGAATCAGCTAGATACAACTGCTATTCTAATCTCTGAAGGGCAGTGTCTGAAATGGCCACTCCCCAAAACCACATTTCCATTCTAGTGCTCATTCTTTGGCCACATATACGTGCTCAACCGCTTGGCTAAATTGCTTTCTTCTCACTTATTTGATGACACACCCTAGTAAGCCATACATATAAAACACATGGCAAAGGTGCCAGACACTTTCTACTGCTGAAACTCAACTGGCAAACATCACCAAGAAAAACTGATCCACTAATCCTTAACAATGAGCCCAGGCCACATCAAGAAGCCAGATCCATCATTGCCTATCTGTGCCTTGGTCATTGAATAGATGTCTCAGGGTGCAGCCTCTTAGTCTGCCTTTTGTTTGTGGGACAAAGCCTTGGCCTACCATTTTGTTTGAGGGATAGTGCCTCTTGGCACATGATTGTGTTTGTAGGGGTGAATCCTCTTGGCCCATCATTGTGTTTTGGAGAGACTGCAGGCTCACCGTTCTGTTCTGAGGGCAGAGAATACCAGTCCTTGTTCTTGTTTCCGAGGGAGGACTTCTTGATCCACCATTTTGTTTCTGAGGTAAGATTTCCTGGCCTGCCATCTTGTTCCTGGGATGGACCCTCCTGGGCTCTCTTCCCGTTTCTAGGGATGAAGCTCACTGGTCTGCCATTTTTATTCTGGGAATGGGCCTCCAGGCCTAATATTTTTCTGTAGGGGCAGCCTCAGCCCCCTGGCTTGCCGTTTTGGTTTGGGATCAAGGTCTCATAGTCGTCCATCTTGTTTCTGAGGCTGAAGTCCATGGCTCACCATTTTGCTTTTAGGAGCAGGGCTTCCTGGCTCGGCATGTTGCTTCTGTGTGGGGCTACCCAACCCACCATTTCATTTGGGACCAGGATGTTTTGACCTATCATTTGGTTTCTGGGCAAGGTCCCCCAGAAGGTTTCAATTGACCAAGGCTTCATTTCCCTTTTCTTGAACTTTCTAGGTATAGAAAACTCCTCTACCAAAGGAGAAGACTACTTACTCCTCAAATCCTTCGGAGAGATATCTGCAGTCCCGACATCCTCTTCTTTTAAATTATTGCATCATTCACACTCTACGCCATACACACAATGGATACAAGAGCTAACCAGTTCAAGCCCAAACTCCACGCAGGTTTAAATACATATTTCTTTTAAAAAAAACTTCAAAAAGGGATATTCAGTGGAGGATTACAGGATAAACATTAAACCTCAGAAGCTTTGTGTACGGTGAACTGGAATGGCTAATGCTGTGTTCAGAAGGTCCTGAGGGAACATTTGGAGGTAGAAATAGGTCAGAAGCTATGGGAGAAAGTGACCTCACCCAGCGACCACCTTGATCAATATCCCTATAGAGATTCATGCTTAAGCTTTTGTATAAACGCACCACTGTGGCTCTTTACTTGTGTGGCTGGGAAATCAAACACAATAATGCTAATTTTAAAAAAGGACATAAAGATTCAGCCCAGACAGAGAAAGACACTTAGCTAAATAATGAGCAAGAATATAGGCTGCTCAAGAAAATTTAGGTAAATTTTCCTACTGTGTGAACCAGACCAAGAACCTTAAGATGACCACACTATGCCAACCAGCTGAAATCACCTCCACTGGCACCAAAAACTATGGATGTCCCAGCAACAACTTCTTAAACTTCCACCACACTATTGTCATACGAGGTGTCATTCATTTCTCCTCCACGTGGCTTCACTTTGCTACGACACCAAGCTTCACAACACCACTCCTAGAGACTGCGTCAGTTACATTGTCCCCATTTCCATCTGAGTCACCTTGATGCTGATGATGACTATTCTCATTCCTAGTCCTATAGTCCCAAACCCACTGAAAATGATTAGTACTTCCCTCTGATGAGTAAATACGATGTTGGGAAGGAATGAAAGAACTCCTCCAACATCGTCATGCCAAGGGATATAATTTTTCCTGGAAAAGCCAAAAATTTTCAGACAAAAGGTGCAATATTTGGACTTTAAATTATATAACAGGGTTCAGATGACTGAGAGCTGAGAGAATCAAAGCCATATGTTCCGTTCTATACCCAGAGAACAAGAAACAACAGAACATTCCTAAGTACCACAGGATTTTGTCGAGTTTGGATTCCACGACTGGCACAGAAAACCAAAATACTCTACTCTGTGCTTAAAGGAAACGCAGAGAAAGGCACTGAACCTGCTGTAGAGCACCGCTGAAGGGAGAGATTTTTAGGGGTAAGGGAAGGCAGAGCACCGCGCTCAACCCTGGGTGTGCCTTCTGCTGAATCTGAGCCCTTTGCTGCCATCTGGTGGGGAGAACAAACTGTCCAGAAAGCAAAGGCAAACAGGTTCTCATAAATGTAAAGTTCTAAAGCTGAAGGTACTCAGATATGGCACTCACGTATTAAAAAGTTTGAAACAGTCATTAAATATATTTTCAGTGTTCACAAAATTTTGTTAAGATTCATCTGTATGTATTCAAAAATGTATATACTAAAAGAGAAATACATATTCATGTCATATAGTTACTTTTTCATTGCATTCAAAATTGAGAGTTTGTACCAGAATATGACATGACTTGATTCTCATTTTTCCTCTTCCCCCCACCAGCCCTGCAAATCCCACCTCCTATATACATAAGCTTTGATTCCTTTTTTCTTTACTATCACATTCCTTTCCCCCTCATTATTTACCCCTATACCCTCTTTCCTTTTAAATATTTTTTATTTCACAATATCAACTATATATACTATAACTCATTTACAACTTCATTTTCTCGTACCAGAAAAAAGATCTGATATTTACACATCTGTGACCTATTTATTTCACTTATGATGATATCGTCAAGGTGCATCCATTTGAGTACGAATGATAATCTTATCATTTTTGATGCAGAATAATACTTCATTATATTAAAGAATCACATCTTTATCCAGTCTCCTATTGATGGACATTTGGGTTGTTTCCAAGATTTAGCTATCACAAGCTGAGCTGCTATAAACAGGGGTGCACATATGTCGCTGTGAAATGAATCTTTTAATTCTTTGTGTATATACCTAGCAGGGCAATGGCCAGGTGAAATGGAACCTCCAATCCTAGCTTTTGAGGAACATCCACACTGATTTTCACAGAGGTTTATGAGTCTACACTCTCACCAACAGTGGTGAAGGGTTCCTTTTAGTTTTTAAGTTCATTATATATTCTAAATAGTAGTCCTTTGTCTGAGAAATAGCTGGTGTAATTTTTCCCAAATTGTAGTTTGTCATTTTGTTGTTGATAATTTCTCTTGCTGTGCCCAAGATGTTAACAAGGTAAGATCTCAGTTGTTTATTATTTCTGCTAGTTCTTATGATGCTCAGGTTTTGTTAATATAGTCTTTCCCTATTCCAGTGCCTCCAAGTGTTCTACATTATCTTGTATCAGGTTTAGTGCTTTTGTTTTAATATTTATGTCTCTAGTCTACTTTGATTTTAGAGTAGTGCATGGTGAAAAATGTAGGATGTTTTAATTTTTGGAAAGTTAAGACTTTGCTTTTCCAACAACAGTTTTTAAAGAGATTATCTTTAATCCATTGAGAGTTTTTGGCTCCTTTATCAAAGGCGATGTCTGGAGTTTTTTCTGCATTTTCTGATCTGTTTCACTGTCATTTGCATCTGTTTCTTTCCAGTACCATGATATATTTATCACAGTGCCTTTGTAATATAGTTTCAAGTTGGGCAGTATGATAACCCCTGCCACGTCCTTGTTGCCAGAATTGGTTTTGCTATTCTAAGTTTCTTCTGGTTACAGATAAAGTTTTTTTAAATTATTTTCCCTCACTCTGCAAAACATGCTGCTGGAATTTCAATCAGTATTGCATTAAATTTACATAGAAATTTTGAGGAGTATTTTTATTTTGACAAGAGTGGTTCTTCCAACCAAGGAACAAGAGATGTCCCTTTTCAGAACACTGTAATTTTCAGTAAAGGGGTCTTTCATTTCCTTTGCTGGATTGACTGCCACATATTGCACTTTCTTGGTGCTACTGTGAAAGGAATTGATTCCTCTATTTGTCTCTCAGTGCCTCTGTTATTTGTGTATAGGAGGGCTACTGATTTTTAGGTCTTCACCTTATACTCGGCTACTATGCTGAACCTGTTGATTAAGTAAACAGTTTTTGGGCTGAGTATTTGAGATATTCTATGTAGACTATCTTGTCATCAGCTAATATAGACAGCGTACCTTCTTCTTTTCCTGTATTTATTCCTTGTATTTTTTTCTTGTGTGGTTGCAGTGGCTAATGGTTCTAGCACTATATTGATCAGGAGTAGTGATAGTGGAGATCCTTGTCTTGCTCCGATCTTACCATGAGAGGTTTAAGTTTTGACCATTTAGTATAATGCTTGCTGTAGGTTTCCATTAAACAGCTTTAATCAGGTTGACATAAAGACCTTGTATTCCAATTTTCGGTAGGCTTTTAATCATGAATTGGTGCTGGATTTTGTTAAACATTTTTTTCTGCATCTATATGAAATAGTCAAATGGTTTCTTTTCCTTAACTCTGTTAATATAGTGTATTACATTTATTGATTTACTTATGCTGAACCATCCTTGCATCCCTGGATATATCCAACTTGCTTAGTGTATATGATATACTTGACAATCCTCTTTATTGTTTACCAGTATCTTATTGAGGCATTTTGCTTCTATGTTTGTGTCTTGTGTCCCTTTGAATTTGATTCAAGATTTTGAGAAGTAGTTGCATTTGTTCTTTCTTAAGTTTTTTTGTTTTTAAATTCAAAAGTGAAGACATCAAGGCCAGGATTTCCTTCCTGATGGGTCTTAAATTATATTTTCTTGTCACATATTGATATTGAAGTTCTTACTGTTGTTACATTTTCTTCACTAAACTTTGGTATTTCATATATGTCTAGGACTCTCTCCATTTCTTCTGTATTTCTCATCTTATTGGAGTACAGATTTTCCAGGTAGATGTTGACTCTCACCTTCTACTAGATCTCTTGTGGCTTCATCCTTTTCATTCCTAATTGCATGGATTTGAGCCTTTTCCTTGTTTTTTTTTTTTAAGTTGTCTGAGGGTTTGTGGATTTTGTTTATTCTTTTTTTGCTTTTTCTTTATTTTTTCTCTCTGATTAATTAGCTTTTTGTATCATTATCCTACTCTCCATTGCATTAATTTCTGCTCTGATACTTACAGTTTTCTCTCGTGTGGCTGTGAGTTTGTCTTGCTTTTTCTTTTCTCAGAGATTGAAATTCAACATCAGGTTGCTTATTTGAGCTAGCTCTATTTTCCTAGTATAAAAATTCATTGCTATGAATTTCCTCATAGTATTGTTTTCATTGCATCCCATAGATTCCTAAGTGTTATACTGACATTATTGTTTAACTCTAGGAACTGTCTAATTATTTATGTAATTTATTCCATGACACAGTGGTTAGTAAGGAGGGTTTTATTAAATTTCCATGCATTTATGAAGTTCTTTGAACTTCTTTCATGATTGACCTCCAAATTCAAGGCATGATGATCTGACAGTATACAGAGAATAGCTTCAATTCCTTTGCATTTACTTAAATGCGTCTATGAATTTACACGTGTTCCATTTTGGAGAATGACTTATGTGTAGTTGAGAACTCTGTGTATTCTGTTTTTATGAATTGAGTGCTCTGTAGACATCTATTAAGTCCATTTGCTTTTGACTAGAAATGTTTATTTTAGTTCTAGTATTTCACTATTGCTATTTTGATCTATGTGGTCTCTGTATCTGACAATGTGGTGTTAAGGTCTCCCACTACTGTTTCATTAATGTTTATGTGGATTTTCATGTTCATTAATATTTGTTTTATGTAGTATAGTGTGCTAACTTTGATGTGTATATATTTATGATGTGACCCCTTCCTTCTAGATTATCTCCTGTATAATAATGTTGTGGCCTTCTTTGACTCCTTTAATTAGTTTTGGTTTGAACTTCATCTGAAAATACAAAAGCAACATTGTTTTCTACAGTGCTGGGTTGCGTGGAGAATTGTTTTCCACCCTTTAACTTGCAATCTGTGGGTTTCTTTTTTAATTTTTGAATGCAGCATACTGTTGGATCTTCTTGATTAATTCTGCCAGTCTAATTCATTTGATTTGGTGAATTGAGATCATTAACATTGATGTTTATAAATGATATTTTGATTGTAGTTGTTATGATATTTTTCTGTAGTTGATTCTTTTATTATTAATACCTGCTCCTGCCATTTAACTTATTCTCTTACCTAAAGGCTCCTTTCTTTTAATCCTGATGGAGCTGTGATCCTCAACTTCTTTTTCTAAGAAATTATTCAGAATATTTTGGAGTGTTGATTTGGAATTCATGCAGTTTTGCCAATGTCTTTGTTATGTAAATATATGATTTCCTCATAGATTTTGAAGTGCAGTTTTATAGGATGTGCATATCTAGGTTGGAGGTTGTTTGCTTTTAGGACTTGAAATACTTCAATGTAAACCGCTCTTAACCTGAGGGTTTGTGGTGAAAACTGTGCTATAATTATGAGGGACTTTCCTTTGTATGTGATTTATTTCTTTTCTCTAACTGCTATCACTATTTATTCTTTTAGGATTATAGAATTTTGACTAGAAATATCCCTATTGATGATTATTTTTATCATCGCTAGTTGGTGTTCTGTATGCCTCACTTATCCACATGTCAAATATTTTCTCCTGCTTGTAAAATTTTCTGCCACAAATCTCTAGAGACTTTTTATGTCATCTGTATTATCCTATTTTTCTTCACTGACTCTTATCAGTCTTATGTTCTTCTTTGTCTCATCTAGCAGCTGCTGGATTGATTTTTCATGATCTTTTACTATTTTTAAGAAATCTTTCATTTCATGATCACTAACTGCAATCTTGTCTTATGTGTCTGAAATTCTATCTTCAGATTCGCTAGTTCCACTGTGTAAGCTTTCAAGAAAGTTTTTAAACCCTAGAATTTCTGTTTGAATCTGCTTATTGCATTCCATTTGTTTTCTACACTAGGAGTCCATCATGTTCCTGAGATCTTCTATTATTTTTGTCTGAGTCTTTCACCATGATTGTCATCTGTGCTATTATCTGGGACATTATTTCTCATTTCATTTTTTCTAGGTGCAGTTTCATTGACAGTGTAGTGAATCCACCTGTCTGATTCATGTTAGTCTGCTTCACTGGTCCCTAATTTTCCCTTTGCAGATCTGAAATTATGAGATTGTGTCTAATTTGGTCTTTTCTCATTTTTATTTTGCTGCTGTTACTGATGATTTTAATTTAATCCCTGTGTTGATGTTTCTAAACTTTTCATTGCAAGGAAAGTTCTTGCTAATACTTGGAGCCCTTAAGAATGATTATTTCCTTGGTTGCCCTCCTGATATAACTGTCCTTAGGCCTCTGTGTAAGTCCCAAAGCAAACACAGTACTTCCTCTCAGCATGCCAGATGTAGGAGCAGACTCGGCCTCACCCTCACATGATAGCCCTGTGAGAGCTCAGGGTGCAAGCATTATGCAGAGGTTGGGGCCGGGTCATGCAGTGAAGGGCTCTGTTTAAATGCCAGCACCGCTGTCACCCTTATTCAGTGCATGCAGAATTCCAGGTGGCATTTTGGGCTCCACCTCGTGCAGTAGATCCAGGAGATGTTAGGGCCCAGGCACAGTACAGCAGTGAGGGCAGATCTGGGAGCTGCAAGCCTCCCACTGCAGCCACTGCACTTAGTGTGTGCAGATGCTTACACGGAGTCTTTGGGGCTTGACTTTATGTAAATGGCCCACGAGAGGTCAAATCCCAGGCACCCTGTAGAATTTGGGCACATTCATGCCCCACAGGCCTCCTAGCGCAGCCACTGCACCTACTCAGCATGTACTTATACTGATTTTCAAACATAATGAAACGACTCTAAGGTGATCAATAGTTGTGTAAGCTAAGAATTCCACAAAATTACATGTTTCTCTATCTTTCTATTGTTTCTTTTACAAGTTATCCCTTCAATTTTAAGAAATTATAGTTTTAAAAACAATAAATACTATTTCTCTATTTATTGCAATTTATTGATCCAAAATTTGCAGCTCAGTAGGAGACTCACAATACTATTTCTTGAAAAAGACCTGGAAAGTAGATTGTGGTTATTTAAATGTGCTCACTATATGTAATCAAGATTTAGCCTCTGTACTGTGATGTGCTATTACTGTATAAATTCATACTCTAATTCCTATACCATCTGGCAAGCTAAAGAGTACATTTTTATTAAAAAGTAAAGTCATTTCTATTCCCTTGTCTAGCTAAGCCTTTGACATAGTGGTTCCTTTATTGTATGATCTAAGTGGGAACTAGGGACTTATGAATTGTCTCCCTTCTTCAGATTCTATGTACTCTGTGGACCTGAAACAGGATTTCAGATATTATTAGCATACCATTCAAAGTTAAATTTTTAATGATATTATGCATAGAATTAGTTTAGCAATAATAGCTCCATGGAAAACTGACCAGGGAAAAGATAAAGGAAGAAAGGGATATGCTATTTAATGATCATGTGGAAACCTAAACTTCCTCTCTATAAAGTGAACCATTCTAACCACCTGAATATGCCTAACTTTTCAAGAACTTGTTAATATTTACCAAATCTCAGTTCATTCTTGACAAAAACAAAGGAGAATATTTGAATATGAGACAAAGTTTGGTTCTCAGGGAGTTTCTCATGGCTGGAGTTCATAGGACTGCCCAATTCAAGATTTTCTCAATTCAGAATTCAAGACCTACTCCTTCTTTATCTTCTTTCCTCTCTTCACAAACTTTCGATAGGAAAATAAGCAACACTTTGTGACCAAAAACAAAGCACTTGCTACACAGGCCAACAAGAAGCCAATCACGTCCAAAGAGTGGTACTGGAGCCAGGAGAGGTCGTGGGCGGCGACCCGCAGGTGCTTGGCCCCTTTGTGGCGCATGACGAACTCGATCCAGAAGACCGCTCGGTCCAGGGGCTTCACTGGCTGCTCGTGGTGGATTCTTGATAACTGCATAGCATTCTCTTTATAACTAGAAGTGAAAATAAGAAAAAAAAAAAGACTATTTGAATATAGAAATTTGGCGTGTTTTTTTTTTAATACAGGTCAGAGATCAAGCATACATTCTGAGAAAGTTAATTATTGCATTAGTTGCTAACTGTTTAGCTTTTTATGGGTTCAGAAAAGGAACATATGGAAGAAATGTATTCTTGACACAGTATGGACAAATGCACACACAGAAAAGTATATGTCCAGGTATATGTGTACAAAAGGATTCAGAACTCTTCCAAAGAGTAAAATGGTGAATAATTTTGAGTTTGAAAGAATATCATCTAAAATGTCCAAGTCATTCACATGATAGCGATATTTACGAGTAATTTTATGGTTCTGAGATCTTTGTACTGTGATAACTGCTCTTTTACATATTTTTATGTTTATACTAAAAACCTTATTTCTTCAGCAATGCAACACTGAATAAAATATTAGGGTAATTTCCAAATGGAATATTCAAGTATGTGGATTTTGAGTTTGTAAAGGAAGGGAAATAAAAACCTTTTCAGAATTATGGTTCCTAGTCAATGTGAAGTTACAATAGCAATAGAGGTAGAGTTAAGATCTCTTGTTCAAATAACATTGAATGGTGGTCACTATAATTAAAATGATGACATGTTTTTATTGTAGTTTACTAATAGCTGTGCTAGTATTAGTAGCTTTCACTTTTGTTTGTGACTTGAATGACAGATACCTACCACATTCTAGATGAGAGAAGGTAAGAGTTTTGGGAAGATATATCCTGGCACTGACGTTACATGATTAGGACTGAGAGAAAGAAACACAGCCAGCATTTCCAAGTATGTAAAAAACAGTACATCTAAAGCTGGAAATTATTCAATTACATTCTTCCTTGGGTAAAAGGAAGAACTAGATATCCTCTCTCTCAGCATTACTGAGACAGAAATGTGGCCTAAAATTGATATCATCTCATAACCCTTTTGCCTGCTAGCCAACCAAGAAGCTGTACTTCCAAATAAGATTTCTATTAAATATTTTCTCCATTTAGAGAAATTTTTAAGCTGGAATATATGTGTATGTATATATATTCACATATACATATATACATGTATATATTGTTATATATTCACATTTGTAAATGTGAATTCAAACAAAAATAAATGCACTTTTTAAATAACATACATGTATTGTAGGTATATACAATGCACTATCTTTTACTGTTCCTAAGTTATTTCAGAGATAATATTATGTAGAGTTAACAGAAAGTTGTTTTAGGTTTTAATACTTGGAAATTTTATGTGCTTATGATTATATTATCTCGCATCAGTC
>PVIR01020838.1:0-30141 GCA_004026965.1 Petromus typicus | reverse complement strand
AGCAAAAAAAAAAAAAAAAAATTCACCTAGGCACCAAGTTTAGGTAGAGCTGCTCAAATCCATAGAAATCCGTGTTTCCACATATCGTTACAGAAAACCTGTGTGCTCACGTGATTCCACAAGATGAAACATCTGTAAGTTTTGCTTATCATCTCCTTGCTTTGCCCTTTGAGCCTTTCCTTTTGTTAGTATTATTCTTTTCTTTTTTTAGGTTTTTTGAGACAGGGTCTCGCTTTGTAGTTCAGGCTGGCCCTGAGCTCAGCCTCAAACTCATCACAGCAATCCTCCTGCCTCTGCCTCCCGAGTGCTGGGATTGCAGGCATGAGCCACCATGCCCGGCAATGTGGTATGTGGTACTGGTTGCTGCTGGGCGTGAGTCTCCACATCCAGTATAGGTATGTGGTTACCGGGGATCGAACACGGGTCCTTGCGCTTGCAAGACAGGCGCCAGAACCACTGAGCTAAATCTCCAGCCCTGTTAGTATTATTCTTTACCCTTCTTTTAGGGGGAATAATAGGGGTCATGTATTTATTTTGCAGGTCTTGAGTGAGTGTTAGCTATATCACTTTGGCTGAATATCAGCCATGAAAGAAAACAAAATACTTTTATAATTGCAAGACATTTTAGCTTTTTCTTTGACTGGTCTCTTCCTTAGTCATATTTACTCAGATATTTTTAAAAAATGAATTCACAGAATTCACATGGTACAAGTCCAGAATTACTATCTAGCTTCATTTCTCCCTCATTATTACTTCTTTTATCTCAAATGTGTGATCTGGGAAAATATTCCTTTATTTGAGCTTTCCTTTTGAGATAATTTCCTTATTATGTACCTGCAATGAATAGTGATTGAATTCAGCCTCCCCAACCCCCGCCCCCAGAGCTTCACTCCCTCTCTCTTTTCATTCCTTCCTCTATTCTCTTCCTTTCTCAGCAGTATCCACCTCTTTGTGTGTTGTACTTTAGTATTAATACACCTCTTCATATATCTCTGTGTCATAGGTTCACTCACTGCATTGCAAGGAGACTCTCTAATGGCTGCATTACCATCTACAAACTCAACTATATAAGGATGATGTATAATATACATCAAAATTGCTTTGACAGTATTTTGTTCCATTGTTCAATAAAAGCTGATATGTTGTTAGTGAGAGATACACAGTCATATGAAGGATACAGGAAGAAAGAAGGAAAAAGTCATGAAAGGGAGTATATCAGAAAGAAAAAGTATTCAAAAGGAAGCAAAAAGAGAACAGCAAACTTGTTTCGGTCACATTCAATATCATTGGGAAAAGTATCCAACACCTGTAATGTAAAGAAAGAGAAGCTTATTTGGCTCCCACTCAGGATATTTCAAACTGCGCTGAGCAGGTTCAAATCCAGGATAGCACAGTCCAAGGGCCTGGCTGAGGAAAGCTGCTGTAGTCACTGCAGCTGAGAAGCAAGTAGGACAGAAGGAATCCAGGAGAGAGTCACACCCTTCCAGATCATCCCATGGTGGCTCAGTTGCTCCCAGAAGACCCTCCTGCCCAGCACATCTGACTCTTTGCCTTCGTGACTCCATCACCTTTGGAGAGACTGAGTGCTGGGGCCAGCCTGGCAGAGCAACAGGGTAACTGAGCTGAGGGGTTAGGATGAGAAATAAATAAGACAGGACAGTGAGACTTGGAAGGGCTCAACAGTCAATACCAAATGAGTGACATGTTTGTTTATAGCCTCCTTTTATACATTTCTTAAGTACTGCCTAGGTGCTGACTAGCTTCGTTTATGTGTACAGAAAAAAAAAATAGTGAAAAAGGGCAGAATACTGCACTTGTTTATCTCAAGGTTAATCATAAAGAACTGGTGGGCAGGGTGTGCTGACAATTGTCTCAATTTAATCTGCCACAAAGGTGTGTAGGGGTTCTTAGTTTAATCTGGTGAAGGTGTGTAGAAGTTCTTAATTTAATCTGCCAAAGATAGTAATTATCCTTGAGGAAGGTAAACAATGTTGGTCTCTGATGCAGAAATCAGGCTGACTTTTCTCTCCCACATAGGCAGCCATGGCACTGTAGGAAATGGCTCCCAAACAACTGATATAAGCACAGATAATTTTTATTTGAAGTAATGTTTGAAGTATTCCAGAGAAATCAAAGTTGGCAGAAATTGTTTTTCTAACTCTGGAAGCCCAATGGAGAAAATGTTTGAGACTATTTTGGAAAGCGGTAAAAAGGGACAGAGTAGAGAAATGTAACTGTGCAGAGGTGAGTGAGTAAAGGTGTGAAATGGATGCTAACAGCCAGTTTATCTTTAAATATTTTGTACGCAGTTTTGGTGAGAATTTCTCTGACTTGTCCAACCACTTAGATGAAATCCCTGGTTAATTCTTATTGTCTTTTCCAATACACAGACCTCTCATCTATTACTAGAATACAGCATTATGAGAATAGAAATAAAATCTATGCATTATCAGAATAGAAAAAAATAAAAAGCATAGAAAAGAAACACAAAATTACAACGCTGAGCACCCTATTTCTGGTGTTTATGCTGCAGTGTGGATCCAACCAGTGAGGTCTCCCCATCCATTCACAGAGAAGTTTTGATTTATGAGACTCTGCCAGGTGCAATTCCTCCATCACCAGCTCACTCAGCAGAGCTGTGCTGTGTCTGCAAGATGCCTTTACCCTCCCCGTTCTCAGTCCACAGCCGCTTGTTCAACCTCTTCAAATAAGACCCTTCTTGTGAGCTCTCTTACATGCCAGTGAGTCGAGGAGCTGGGCGTCCTGATGGACTGTTGAGCCATCCTCTCCTCTGTAGGCCACACACTATTTGGTTTCTGTCTCATTATGGTGTTCATGGCTAGCTGAGGCTTTTGCCATGTTTTGTTCTGTGACAGGAAGTCTCACCTCCGCCAGGGAGCTGTGTAGACAAATCGTTCCCGTCTTCCGCTCACTTCTACAGATTTCCTTGACCTCAGCTTCTTCCCTAGGAGAACCCCTCTGCCTCTGTGTTCTCTTCTGAGTCTTGACCTCTGACTAAGCAAAGACTCTCAGTTTCTTGGCCCCGTTCTCTTTCTCCGTCCCTCACATCCTTGATGTCTGGGGTGTTCAGGATTCACGGCATGTAACAGACTTCAGATGTGAACAGCTAAGTTCCCCTTTCAGTGGCAAATATTGAGTTGTGGGGAAAACAGCACATGGACACAAAACTCCCCAGTTTGGAGAGAGCAGAGTGTCTGCCCTGGCCTGGTGCTATCATAGCACTTTTTCTAGCCCATCTCAAGAGCGCAGGGGCCTTAGTTACGGTCCCTACGTTCTGATCCCCTGGGGCGCCTGGTGCTCTCCAGCCATATGGAAGAGTGAGAGGTTGGTTCTCTGTAGGCAACAAATGGTGAGCGGTGGGCAGGATAACAGTTGAACAGGGACTCATCACTGTTGGGGAGAATGACACGGGAGGGAGGCCGCGGCCGCACTGCACGCCCTGGGCTGGCTCGCAGCTGTGATCCCTGGCTCCATGAGGAACTCACTCCAGGGGCCAGATCTGTGTCCCCATCCACGCCTTCCCCTTACTCTGCATCCACAGGGACCTCGGAGCTGGTTCAGACTCTGGCCTCTGAGTGAGTCTCTCAGTTTCTGGCTCCCTAATAGGCAAACAGCTCCCACACAGGACCCCTTTCAGAGGGCGGTGGGTTAGCAGTGGACTCAGTCCACCCTGCAGCAGCGCTCTGTTCCTCCAGGTGTTAGAACTAATCCGAGCTGCACCGCGGGCGGACGATGCCGCGCCCTGAGGACTTCACTTTAGCCCTCCGGCCCCTCCCAGAACCAATCCAGTCCGGGATTTCTCTCACGTGAATTATCTGTATCTGATCTTTGCCTTCCCGGACAAAATCTCTGTTCTTCTTTTTTTCTGAAAGGGATAATCTTGTTGCATTCTTGTAAAAGAGTTTCTGACTTTATAAATCTCTAATATCCAGTATTGTGCTTAATCATTTTTAAAATATTTTACAACTTTGATTCTAATTATTTTGTAATTGATATAAAGCCAATATCTGAATAATAAGTATTTCTTTGAAACTGAGTGTCACATTGTTATTTTCTTTTGAAACATTGGTTTTACTATATATTCTCTTCATTCAGGTCCATATATGTAGTTGTTTTTTTTTTGTTGTTTTTTTTGTTTTTTTAATGTTTTTAGACAGGGTCTCACTTTGTAGTTTAGGCTGATCCTGAGCTCACTCTGTAGCCCAGGTGAGCCTCAAACTCACAGCAATCCTCCTGCCTCTGCCTCCCAAATGCTGGGATTACAGGAGGGAGCCACAATGCCCAGCAACATATGCAGTTTGTACCAACTTACAAGGGCATATTAAAGTGGAAGATATTTGTAGAGTGGAATTAAAAATAAATTTCCTATTCATGTAGACAGTTGAATATAAAAACATTTTGTTTAGAATTTTTAGAAAAGGAATATGGCTAAGTCTGTTTCTCTCCCATTAGGAGAGTGTAGATTCTCAATGCACCTCTTTTCTGTGGTTTTTCTACAGCACTCTATTTTGTTGGACTTTGAGTTTTATCTCTGCTCCTCTGGTCTTTAAGATCTTAAGAAAACACTCTTAAGATCTGTAAATACTCTCAAGGTAAAATTTCATTACATATTTTAAAGTATTTGCCTTATCACTACATCATTAAAGCAATAATGTATTTTATATTGTACTCAACTTTTAAGAATTATTTTATTTGGGATCATAGCCTGCACTGCTTAAGAAAATATGGAATGAGGCTTACTTTTAAACAAGAAATATATTCTTCTCCATCTAGGAATTGTGATACACTCTAAACACGTATGAAATTTAAATTCTTACTGTAAAGGGCCATGGAATTTAAATTCCTCTTGGGAGTTGAGTTAATGACATTCAGGGTTCATACATGAAAGTAGCATTATTTCTTTGTATTGAATATAAAATAATAATACATCCAGTTATGAAATATCTAAATCAATTATTGAGGATATTTTTTACTCAGACAACTTGCAGAGGTAAAACAAGTTGATATAATTCTTAAATTATATCTCATTCTACAGTAATTTTTCATAATGCATTTTTCTGTATTGCAAACTTGTACTATCTTGGTTTCTCCTTTAAGAAAAGATTCAAAATGGGAACAAAGGATTCTCATTAATCTTAGGAATTTGGTAGATCAAAATGCTACCTTAATATTAATATTGATTTCATAATATGAAGTATGAGGCTTTTATGAATCTGTTTAGGAAAATTTAAAGCTTTCTGTAGCTTTTACCTTGTAATATATTCAGCATGTAATCCAAACAAAGAGACAATAAATTCTTTCATTTTAAAGATTTTTCACATATAATGTGAGTTTTGAATTATCATAAATCCAAAAACACTTAAAGTAGATTTCTAAAAGATATAATTAAAGAAAGAAATCATGATTAATTACATTCCTCTTCTACAAAGACAACACAAATGCATTTATTGTTTATTGTGAAAATAATTATAATGCACACACACTCTTTGTGAGCTTGCAAGAGATTTTCTATTCTTCCAAACCTGTCAAGTTCAATATGATTCACGTCTGAAATATGTAAAAATGCATTGGTCTGTGGTACATATTATTGAATACCCTGTAGTTTCACTGAACAAATGTGCTTCTCTGTGACAACTTCAGATTCTCTTCTATTTTCCCCCTGTTATCAACAGGGGAAATTTACCTTTCTGATTTCTCACTAATCACTTCTGACAAGGAGTTGGCAACTCCACTCTGAGGAGCTGGCCACAGGGTTCCAGGTCAAACTCACCGCTCAGGAAGGAAGAACATACGATGCTTGAGAATAAACGTCCTCCAACTGAGAAAAAAGACGGTGCTTCCTGAGACTTTGTGGCTTCCCACCCTGCTGTAATTAGCTTATTTCTGTGACACAATTTTTCTAGTGTGATATGACTTAACTGTTTCAGGATGTCAGACGTTTGATTTTGCAAATCTTTAACATGACTCACATTTTCCTTTCTGACAAAAAATGCAATGTTATTGTTTTTGTATGTTCAAATTCTTTCATTACACTATAGTTATAGTACTGATTATTAAAAACTTCTGAAATTGTCTAAATTATAAAAAATATTAATAAATATATTTTACCAGATACATACTGTCACCTGTGTGGGGGGGTGTGTGGGTGTGTGTACAAGTAGAAGTGAACTAGAAAAGCTAAACATTTGAAGAAAAATGTATATAATTATATAATTTATAACGTTAATTTTTGAGTGGTTGAAACAATACACATTTTAAACTTTGGTGACTGATATTTAAATTTAATTGAAAATTCACTTGTGTCTCTGAATTCTTAGAACAAATAATGGTGATTACATAAAGAATAATTATGAAACTGAAGGTTCATATCATTTAAAATATAAATGCACATGTTTGTTTCATTTTATTAAAGTAATTTTTATAGAATATTTTATAGCATTATCTGTGTCTCTGTTAAAATTCACACTGAAACATGTCTTAAGGCCATAGTATTAAAAGTTGAGATTTTAAGAGTGAGTAGACCATGAAGACTCAGCCTCATGGACAGGTCTAAGGCATTCTAAAGGAACTTCAAAGGACTAGCTAGGTCTGTTGTTCCCTTCTGCACTTACAGCTATGTGCGGACTAGAGAACAAAGCACCATTTTAGGAGAAACCACACGTGGATGTTCACCATCCCCAAAGCTACTTCTACCTTAACTCAGGGCTTCCTGGCACTCACAGTTCTTCTATAAATTACTTAAACTCTAATATGTTGAAGTTTCAGTCTAAATGGATGAACAGAATTTAAGTGGTAGATATGCAGCTAATTCCAGAATAAACAGAAATAGTCACATTCTGTGACTTCATGTAAAATGCTTGTTAGAATGATGCATATTTATTTACTTGCCTATTTATTTATTTTTTAAATTATCTTTATTGGTACATTAAATATACACATCATGATTACACTCCATAATGGAGATTTGTACCAGTATAAGACACAACTTAATTCGCATTTTTTCCCATAGCCCCACCCACCCTACCACCCCCCCATATATATAAAATTTGTTTCCTTACTTTTTTGTTACAATCTCAACATTGTCTACTTGCCTATTTATAGCTCATTGTTTCTCTGTAAATATGTCGGCAAACACAAGAATTTATGATCTTCATAAATTCTAAAATGCATATGCATCATTATATTACTAATATTATGTTATTAAGATTAAGATGTAATGTCTAAAGAGAAATGGATATTTATATAAAGTTCATTTCAAAGGTACTGGAGGCCTTGAAACAAGCATATTGAAGATGTGATACTTTACCTGAAAAAACACAGTGTTTATTCCAAAGGCAATTTTTAGTCATTCATTTAAATAGGAAATAATAAATTAAATATTAATTGGCTAAAGTAAAAATAGAATGAAAATATGAAGTGATATGGAGTACAGAGAAAAATGTTCAGTTTACATATAAATTAGGTAATTAACCCCACACCTACCAGATAGAAGTTCATAACCCTAACTAAAATAATTACATAGATTTTTCAAGACTTGTTAGGAAAATGTGAGCAGGAAAATAAGATGCATTCTTTCCCTTTATGTAATTTTATTTGAACTGAATTTATAATATTTGAATATATTAAATCAATTCATACACTTTTATGTGAACACTCATCCATTTCATAGTTGAAAAATATTGCTAAAAAATACAACAAAAATTTATTCCAAAAAAAATGAGAGTAAATAGCATAATGAAAAACAATTTTGCTTTTTCTTCAGTGGTAACGTAGTCTATGTTTCAAAAATCTATTACTTTATAAATAAAAATGTTAATTAATTAGAAAATAGATTGATTTTAAAATAATACAAAGTGTTAATTTTTTATGCTTAACAAAAGCATCATCTTCAAAGTAGATCAAATTTGGATAGTTTAATGGATAAAATAAGCACACAGTTGACACTAATTCATTTGATAAACACTATGGAACATTCATATATAAAAAATTGTGCTCAAAAGGTGGGTGAATTTAAATAAGGAGAAAAATTTCCTGATCTAAGGGAGATTATGTATTTGTGATGTACACAGAATACTAAAAATGAAAAAAAAAATGTGTGGACATTGGTTAGAAGTGTTGTAACATTACTAATACCAAAAATGTAAAATAAGCTACCAAGTTAAAGGAAGGAAACAAATATTGTAGTATATATACAACACATGACAAGTACAGTTTTCAATATTAAATGTGTATGTACTTAATTCTAATGAAAATATTTTGCTTTACTACAGATCATAAAACTGAGGTTAAGAAAATTCTATGAACTTTGTGTTCTGAATAACTTTAACAATTATTTGCATGCATAATATTTTTATTAAAAACAAAATGTGTAAAGGTTAATTGCATGAAGGGCAAATAAAATACTGTCTATTAAGTAGAAAAATAGGAGACAGATCAGAAGGTAAATTTACTATATGAGTACAAAATAAGATTTATGAAGTGAATATTTAAAGTAGAGTAAAAATAAATGAGATTCTAATGAATTAATCTAAAATATTAAAACTCAAAGGGAGAAACTATTACAGGATGAGAAACCAGTAAAGAAAAACTTCTATATGGTAAGAAAAGTTTTTCTATGAAAATGACATGCTAAGTACACCTAAAATTTAAGAATTCTGAAAGCAGATTCAATAAAAGTCTTTTGCAGACATGTTGCAGGTCATTTGATAACCTCACCTATATTTTATTATGCTCTAGAATTTATCATTTGTTTGTCCATCCTGTCCAGGCTAGCTATTATACTCCAAGATGGATGACATCTGATTATGTCTTCCCAATATTCATGCATTGAAATTTGTTCTGATGGACTCATATTACATTTAATTAACTACCAGAGGAAGAAAGAGAAGAATGAATTGAATGTCAGTGTCAGGATTAGGGGAAAAAAATAAAATCAATGAAGCAAAACTGAAGCCAATTGATTATTAGTTAAAATAATGAAATTATTTGTGAAAAACTCTATTTGTACAGCAATTTAGGATTTTTTTAAAGGAATTCAAGTTATCCAGATCTGATGATATAAAAATGTACAACTTTAGCACAGAAGAGATCATGAGAGCAAATTACTCATGAATAGAATAAATAGTCTTTAAAAAAGAAGCATCAGAGAGACCCTTGAACTTGTCCTTGCTCTGACACTAGTCAGAGACAGTGGTGTCTATGATGAAGCACGTCTTTATTGGATGAAGCAACGTGATCTTGGATTTCTCAGCCTCTAATCCCATGAGGAATACATGTCTGTATTTTACAAACCACTCTGTCTATACCATTTTTCTCTAGGAGACCAAAGAGATAACCACATCTCTGCAGTTTGACTTAATTCCAGTCTTTGACTGGAAAATATGCCCCTAAAACTGTACTGTTCTTTATACTCCTCTGCAAAACATATTCAGTATTTCTTGTCACTATGAAGTAAAACTAGTACCACTCACATATACTTGTAAGCCTTTCTTAAGAACTCTTTTTCATGAGGTTTCTCAGTAGAGTTCACTTTCTGCTAGCATGATCTAGAATTTATATTTGTACTACATTTATTTTCTGTGTAATCAACTCGTACTATTATAAATAAAGTAGTCTTGTGGATTGTAGGAATTACTTGGCTTCTGTTGTGTGTTTGTATAAGAGACACTTTTATTTCTTTGATCCTCCTGTTATAATCAATGGGCAAGTTTTTCTGTTCACTTAATGTAATGATTTTATATACTGAATATTTGTTAATTCAGTAATTATTCAATATATTTATTAAATACAAAATTAATTTTGAAATTTTGCCAAAATGTTTATGTGAATAGAAGACAAAAATCTCTGTCAGGTAAATTCTTTTAATTTTGAGACAAAAAGTTAATTTAGCATATTTATTTATCTTCGTAAGTCTTTTTCTAAGGACATTCTAATTTTACATTTTTAAAAGGAAGTTCCTGACTTCTGTTCTCATGACCATGTCATGCTCCTAAAAGCTAGCAAGTGGCACGTGCCTCTGATCCTAGATGAAGAAGGAGAGCTACAAGCCTGAAGTCAGCTTGGCTAACTTAGTAAGATGTTGTCACAATTAAAAATTTAAAAAAAGAAAAGAGAAGAGGAGAATAAATTTACATGGATGATGGTGTTGCTTAGCAGGGAGCACTTAACAAAAGTAGGGCTAAACTCAACCCTGCATGCCAAAATAAAATAAAATATAAATGTTAAAAAATTATAGGGAATCAAACCTGGTACCTACACACAAAATCTTTCCCATATAGTAGATGTTGACAATATTTATATTATTATCAACCTTATGTATATACGAGGCTACACAATATTCACAAAATACAGATTAATTTAGAAATTTTCAAGTCCATCTCTTAAAAGAAAAACAAACAAAAACAAATTTTAATTAACAATTATTGATAGAGTTTTTTGTCTTTGTGGCTGCCTAAAATCAAAAAAACTGATAAGAGTCCAAGTGAGACAGGTGCTGAGGCTGACACCCTCATAGCTGGGAGAAAAATGAGTCTCTAAATCACCATGCAGGAAATTAAAGTAGTATTTCTTTTGTGAAAATGAGTGATACCTTTTCTACTTTTCATATTTGGAAAATTTTCTTGTTTCACTATTGTATCAGTTTTACCACTGTGCCGAATTTATAGGTTTGTTTTAGTTATCTCATGTAGGAATGGAAAAAGCTTAGTGATATAAAAGCTACAAAATAAAGCCAACACCATAGAGTTATCATAATATTTCTAAAATTCAAACAAATTTGTATCTGAGAGACAAATTCTCTTGCCATTTTTGTTTTCTAAAGACTCTACGATGTCATAAATTATTGCTTTCGATATCATCAAGAAGCATCTGTAAAAAGTTTCCCAATTAAACTATAGCAGGGCAGAAAATTTACCTCAGTGGTTCTGGTGCCAGTAACCACATACTACTATGCTGACTGTGGTAACTCATACCTGTAATCCCAGCCCTCAGGAGGCTGAGGCAGGAAGATTGCTGTAACTTTCAGGCTAGCCTGGGATACCTAGTGAGTTCTGGACCAGCCTGAACTAAAAGTGAGACCCTCTCTCAAGAAACTAAAAACAACAACAGCAACAAAAACAAAACAATTAAATTACAGCAAGTTGCTATATGCACACAGGTACATAAGACAGTGTTTAATTTCAGCAATTATATTTCATGTACATATGCACATTTGTTAATTTCATGTTTCCTGAAGTATCATGTGAAATATCCTATTAAAATTCATGACTCAATTTAACATTCTTCACATTAGGTATGCCTTACTTTAATGAAAGATTACTATTCAAATTCAAAGAGTATTAGAATAAAATATTTTAGATTATTTTGCCCGATTATACCTTCAATTAGAATTCCATTTGGTGATTTTTTAATTGAAATATGGTGTGTAATATGCATATGTGACAAATGTAAAATTTAAACATAAAGCATAGCACATTTTCACAATGCACAGTACAGTTTTATCATAAAGTGCCTAAGTATTCATTGTCTATAACTAAAATGTGAATTCTCTACTGTGAGCCTTCCTTGTCTTTACCACAGACATCCACTGTTCTTTATCTTAATTAAATTGATATGCTTGATTACAGTAATGAATTTAATGAAACAACATGACAGATAATAGTTTAGTGCAGTTTAAAGAAACAGTACACAGTGTGGGCTCCAGCCTGGTCTCTGTTGAGGTGAAGTTGTCCACAGCAGCTGTGCCAGAAGGCTCTTGGTCAGTGTCACTGAGCTCAGAGCCCAGTATCGGCATGGAGGTAGTGGTCATGGTGGGATATCAATTGGTTGTCTGGTGTCAGCGGGCCAGACTGCAGCACCTCCAGGATTTGTTCTTCTGCTTCAGGGTTGTGGTGGTTCTTTGCTTATCTGATACCTGGAGTAACTCTACTGCAGTAGCAATTTTTGCTCTTTTAACCTCTCCAACATTTTCCTAATTAACTTCTACATTACATTATTGTTCCTTGGAAAATATTTCTGTTTTCTGAACTAGTATTAAGTCCATTTCAGTGTATAACTATGATATCATCTTCTGATCATGCATCAGCTATGACCATGTGATAGTTCTCTAAAGTTATCTCAATTCTAATTTTATTTATTACTGTAATTTTCCATATATTATTATGCACACTGATTTTAAGTAGTTAGGTTTTCACATATTGAAAACATTTTAAAATCTCTATTATATTTTACTCTATGCTTAAGTGCACACTTTTTAGTGTTTTAATGTAACAGTGGTCAGTTTGAACTCTTATGAGTGACCACTGAGCCTTTTCTTACTCTGATAAACCTGAAGCATAACTCTTAGAGGTTAGAGTCTTAATTTAGCCTCAATCATCACCATTTCTGATTTTATAAACCATCTACAAACTAGTTCTTCACAGCAAGTTGCTTAATTTCTTACCAAAAGGCCTTGCTTTCTTTCTCCCTCCTCCCCTTCCTTCTACTCGGCCACATAAAGATCATTTTACATACCATATAGCCATTTTTTTCTATAGTTTTCCCTATCTGCATGACTGGCTTATGTTCATGTTCTGCATAACGATGCTATTCTCTCTCCTTACAGTTCACTGGGAAATATAGAGCCAGTCATGTTCTGAAACTGATAGTTAATTATGTCAATTTGAATAAGAAATGCCTAGTGGATGAGATCAACACAGTGGCAGATGTATCTAGATGAGTGACCTGTTGAAGAAAGAAGATCTACCCCATGTTTGGTTGACACTATCCAACAGACTTGCAGCCTAACGGAATAAAAGGAGAAAGAAGGAAGTCTTGATTTTGCTTCTTTGGAGAGGCTCCAAAGGTCTTTACTGTTTTGAGCTTCTGATTCCTGGTTTCCAGTATTGACTCTTCAGTTTTCCAAAGCAGGCCCTTCGATTTTCCCATAAAGACTCAAATCAGACACTAAAGTGAGCTCTCAGCCTTCGGCTCTTGACTGTACCCTTTAGTTCCCCAGCGAACAGATGCTTTCTTTATATTCATCCACCCCCAGATCTTTAGGCAGCCATTGTACCCCTATGTTTAACATCCTTTAGATACATTATATTATGTTAAAACTTTTCCCCTGGAGAACCCGTTTGATTTGGTAGTGAAGGTGAGTTACAGGTTTTCTTGTATTCCTAGAGGGAAATCTCAATTCAGCAGCTGGGACTATTGTTGAACTATTGTTGAAATTTAAGCAAAGTATTAAAGTTAAGGGAGGAAAAACAAAAACCAAACAAAACAGCTCTAACCTCTTCCAAGGTATTAGCATCCCTCTCACACTGGTTCTGCAGTTGGCATGGTTTGCAGGCTCTGTGGCTCCTACTGGATGGTGTAGTTCAGGTTCACAGTCCACACATTCGGAGTCTTCCTGCTGCATTCTCTTCCTCATCCCTGTGCTGTGGTAGCCCTTGGGCCTTAGCATCATGGAGAAACACAAAGAAAGGAACAGTATTTTAAGGTAATTATAGGACTTGTTCAACTAGAAAATTGAATTTCTTTTCTTTGAAATTTTGTTTAAACATTTCTAATATTACATGGTAGGACTGGCTTTCTCAATAATAGTTATTTTTTATAGAGCTTTAAAAATTATCGTTTCCTCCAAATACCTCAGTTCTAAGTATAAGCAGCTAGAAAAGATAAATTAATAAATAAAATATTGATCTATTTGAAAGAGAAAAAATTTGTTACCTTAATGTGAAAATCTGTTTTCAATGTTATTTTTTCCAGTAGTTTGCCAATAAATTTCTCATGCATGCTTATGTTGAATGGGAATTGAAGTTATTGAAATGCAGAAATGAGTTAGTTTTTAATTATGTTGTGAGTGATGCCCTGGAGCATATTTACTTGATATTTTATCTATTGTTTAATATTGTGCTCCATGAATTACTTATAAGAAAGGGAGATCAATATCTTTGAAAGTATTGAAAATAATTATATATTTCAGCTAGAAATTGCCTTGTTGATTTGCCAACATTATTATAAGTTCTTGAAAAGTAAATAACAAAAATAATTTTGAACTTCTATGCATATGGAATTGTTATTTTTTTCAATTGTCTCAAATGCCTACATATTTTCTCAGAAACTTTCTTATTGATTTCATCTTATGTCCGAACAATGCATATTGCAAAACAATTATAAATAATATTACTCCCTCATCTTTCTTCCTAAATATTTGCTGAAAAGCTTCAATAACTCATGAATAACAGAGGCTTTTGATACCTGATGCCACTTGTATTTACTCCTTTGAGTTCAGTACAAAAGAGACTCAGAGAATACTCATGGCCATCATTGTGCAAGGCTGCTCATTTTTGCTTCCCTAAAAAGAAGTAGTTGCCAGGCAGTACTTGAATTAGCAATCATTTCTCTCTTTGAATTTCATAAAGGCAACCACATACTATGGGCTCAGAAACCTTTATGAAAGATTGTTGTTATGGTTTGTATCCAGACATCCTCCCAAGTCCTCATGAACTCATATTTGGGGCTTTTGGGAGGTAGTTGGATTGTGAGCATGTGACGCTGGGATGAAGGTTGTGTGATATCCTCCTTGGTTTACCACAGTTCTGGATTTGGATAATGGAAAGGCCCAACCTGGACATGGGTGACACCACCCAGGATGGATGTAGACTGGGTGGGATCAAAGGAAGAAGAAGGGTTGCTACTGCTTCTTGCAGCTTCCTGCTTCCTACATCCCTTGCCATGACTGTTTCTCATCTGTGATGTCCCTCTGACACTTTACCCTGGCTTGGAGTTACCCTACTAAGGACTGAAACCTCCACATCTGTGACCTGAAATAAGCTTTTCATCCTGTGATTTATGAGTGTTTGATATTGTGTCTCAGTAATGAGAAAAGTAACAAAGACACCTGTAAATACATCAACTGAAGCAAAATAAAGATTTAAACTTATGTCAAACAATAATGTGTAAATGGGAAGCTCTGATCCAGAGTCTTTAGGAGATCCAGGAGGGAATGCAAATAAGAGACACAAAAGGAGGAGGGGAGAGAAGTAAAGCAGATCCTGATTGGTTACATTTATGTGGTCTTCCTATTTGATCTCTCTTTTTATAAAGTCACTATTTCAAATTTATACATGTGTTTGCTACCTTTCATTGGTTGTTTAGGTTCTGTTTTGTTTTATTTTGTCTTGTTTTTAAATATAGACAGTTGCAAAAATTTACCCAAGTTAAATTTTACTTCAGTTTGTAAATCGAGCAAGATTAAGTTCGCTCAGAAGGCCTAATTAAAGGTGTAACTGTCCTCCCCTTCTCCAAGATTCATTAGCACTGCACACCATTTTTGTTTATTTTAACCATATTTTCTTTCAAGTTGGGTTAAAAATTGGATTCATAGGATTTTAGGAGAAAAATGGAATATATGTCACAATAATTATTTGAAAGCATTCCACCAGCATGATTTAGACAGCCTAAATGGATGGAATTACCAAATACAAATTTTTAGTACACCAGAAAGCAATTTTAAATCGCAGAAAAGTGGTAAGAAGGCCACAGGACAAATATTTAAAAGCTGAGGTCTAGAAACTGACAGGGAAAATGGAGTCACTACCAAGATATTCTAAGTCTGTAAGTCAAATCACTTCTAAGAGTTATTTAAATGTTGTTATAGGGACATAGGGACATAGAGAATATAGTTAGCGTGTGTTGGGCATTGAATTCTGTGTCCCATGACCATAAACAGAAAAGGCATTCCACTCCCAAATTAATTGAGCATAAATCAGCTCACATTAATCAAAGGTTTTGAATACTAAAGCTCTACAAAAATGAGGGACAACTAGAAAACCAGAAATAAATCTAGTGAAAAGTCCATGGCTTTATGGATGTATACTTGTGTCTGTAGAACTGAGGGTGGAAGTTTGTTTACCCACACACTACCATGATTCTGCCTGGGGTTGAAATTCAGCGTGTGGACAAAGACTAAAGCTAAGAAACACTTAGCTTAGAAACACATATTAAATTCAGCTATTTGTTCTGGAAGGAATATTATCAAGACCACTGAGGAGGAAGAAAATAAAGACAAACGTCTTTATCAGTGCACTAATTGTCACACAAGTGTGAGTCCCAATCCCTTAATCCACATTTTCTCATTTACAATCCTGTTCAACAAAATCTTAGAACTTGTTTATTCGCTTCGTCACATAGATCTTTATGTAAAAATAACTTACAGATTGCCTGAAATTTAGCTCAGCAATGTTGTGCCTGCTTGGCAAGTATAAGGTCTGGAGTTTGATCCCCAGTCCTGCAAATTCATACTTACATACATACATATATAGAAAATAAATAAATAATAAATTATGAAGACAAATGCCGCAGATGTATTTATATTGATGTGAACACCTTGGTTCACACGCTACAATTGCCTTCTACATATATACACAAACTCCAAGAGGTTTTTGCCAGGAGCACTAATGAAGAACAAAAATATTCATATATTTTAATAATTTTAAGTTTTCTTGAATTTAGTTGTGCAAGACCTTTTGACAATAGTAAACATTTACCTCTTACCTATAAAGGTTTTCCAAAATCTCTGTAGTATATTCCATTTTGAGTTTTTATCACAAACTAATAATATAACTGTTTTCCACAAACCCTTGTCTTGACATCTTGACATAACTCAAATGTTTCAATTTTTTCATCTTGAATTTAATATAAACATATAATAATTATATTTCATATATTACATTTCTTCAGTTGTCTGCATACATGTAACTTTTTAAAGTACTAATGACTTTAAAATAATTTTATTTTCTGTCAAACCACTTGGACATACACCTTGGCTATACTAGTAAATAGTAAAAACAAATTCAACAAAAAGACATCACTGTTGCCAAACCCTGTTTTGAAAAATAAAATGTGACAAACTGAATTAAAGTAAGTGAATTATTACTCAGACCTCTATTTATGTTTCTGGTATGTATTTTTACAGGACATATGAAAAAAATGCCTGCAAGGGTATTAGCTTCAGGACATAAATCTCTTTATTAATTTTCAATATGTTATTTTTATAAGCATCAACATGGTTTTAATGTCTTCTTTTGTGAAATGGACTGGATGCCTACTGATGTTAGAAAACAAAATTTTAAATAATGAATTTAATATCCAGAATATATGATTTAGTCACCTATAAATTATCTACTCTTTGGCATAAATGCATGAAATTAGCAAACCATTACCCTTTACATTTATAGTTCTTTGCATGATCGAAGTATGCTTTTTGTTTTACATTTTATTTTGGTATATGTTGATTAAAACTTTTAGACTTCACCTAAAAGCCCACTCTTGGTAATGTCTGTGGTAATTAGCTAAAAATCCCTGCATATTAATGACCGAATCATATCAGTTTTATTCAAAATATTCCTTCCCCGGTATAAACAGCTAGATTTGCGAAGGATAGAACAGAGAGTAAGACGAGAGGATATTGCTGTTCAATTAATCCACTCCTGTGAATTAGAAGAATCCACTCACGTGCTGTGAATATTCGATTAGGGAGTTAAGAATATGTGAGCAAGGACTAACAGTGTTTGATATCTCGTTAATTGATTTTTCTTTCCTCATGACTGGCAGGCTCATGACTAAATAGCTACAGGAAAATACAATAAGTTCTTTCTTCGGTTTCAGAAATCTACTTGAAGTCTTTGAGTAAATTCTAAACTTTTTTTCCAAACCTCCATACAGAAAAAAAAAAAAAAAGTTCTTACTTCAAGGAATGCTGTATTTCTTGTATGGAAATTGGAAAGAAAATAACAAGGAAATGAAGTCCTTAAACACATGTGAATAAATGAATTTAGCTTACAGAAATATATAATTAAAATGTATTATTGGAACCTTATTTTGAATTTTTAATTGTCTGAAATAATATTTAAGCTGGTTGATCTGTACTTTTTCATGTAATTATTATTAGTTGATGTATTTTCAAATAAAGCTTATGAAATTTCTTGCTTAAATTTTTTCTTTTCAGTGTATTCTAATTCCAACTTTCCTACAATATTAGAGTTTTATAGTTAGATTATAACATCTTTAATAATTTTGAAATCTTGTGAGCTTTTACATGAGAAAAATGACATGCACTATTTCTACAAAGATGAGAGAGAAGACAGGTTCAAAGAATATGTAGACATTAGTGATTATTTCAACTCTACACACAGTATCTATCAATACTTTATTCTTTCAAAGCCTAAATAAGTGCAGTTTAAGATGCATATGAGGCTTTGTGTACCCATTTTCCCTAAGGTATTCATCACTCAGTAGAAGTGATTGGTAAGCGCAGGTCCTGAGTTCATTTCCAGGTACAAAGAATGAAAAGCAAAGGAGGTAAATGCAAAAACAGGACAGTTCTTTTGGCACCTAATACACAAGTAAAATTACATAAGCTTATCAAGAAAAGCAGGAAGAATGACCCAGGGGAAGGAAGAAAAGGAAGGTGGAACATAAGGAAAGGAGAAAGGAAAGAAGCAGAGAAAGGAAGGAAGGAAGGAAAGAAGCTTAAAAAAAGTAGAAACAAAGCTTTCCTATACAGAGGATAGAGGGGTCAAAGGAAGGGCAGGAGAATGGGAAAAATAAGAATTAAGATAGATGCAGTTCAGAAGGTAAAGGAACAATACATTGATACAATTATGAATTTTAGTCAGTCACCGAGCAAATAATCTTCACATGCAGGTATTTGAGGGCCAGGGATTTATCTCAGTGGCTCCAGCACTTGCCTCATAAGCAAAATCTTGAGTTCAATCCCCAGTAAAAAATAAAAAGCAAAAAAAAAAAAAAAAAAAAAGGAATTTGACAAATTCTGATAATCTATGTTCTTATAACAACACCATTTTAGTGACTCTTAAGTGTATAATCTTCTTTAAAGAAAAACACAATAAAACAATCAGATAAAACATTCTCTCTACAAAAGAATTAAAGTTAAGATAAAATTATGTATATATATATATATATATATATGTACAGTATTAATAATCAATATAATTATTTCAGGATGAGGAAAATTTTAAGAGAGTAAAACTCAAAGAGTCTGAAAAACTCAAAGTAACTTAGGACAGAAAAGAGCTAAAATATGAATTTGGAAAGAAAGGAGTCATTGTGGGTAGTGAGAGATTACATGTGATGGCCAAGCTGAATAAATATTGAGTACTTAAAATAGACAGCACTCACGGCTGAGGATTTATCTCAGAGGTTTTGGCACCTGCCTTGCAAGCACATGGGCCCGGGTTTGATCCTTGGTAACCACATACAACAGTGTTGAGCGTGGAGACTCACACCCATCAGCAATCAGTACCACATACCACAGTGCTGAGCATGGTGGCTTATGCCTACAATCCCAGAACTTGGGAGGCAGAGGCAGGAGGATTGCTGTGAGTTCAAGGCTGAGCTCAGGTCCAGCCAGAACTACAAAAGCGAGACTCTGTCTCAGAAATAAAATAAAATAAACACTCCTATTTCCAGTACATATAAGGATAACTCATTATACAAGTATAAAAACAATACACCTTTAATATAATTCAAAAGCACAAATCACCACAGTTAAAAATTCTTTCCAAGGTTATCTATGATTTCTATGTTGCTAAAATCAAAGTTTTGCATTCTCATTTATTTTTAAGTGTCAATATCATTTAATTTAACATTTCCTTTTCTTAAAAACAAAAACAAACAAACAAAAAAACAAACACAAGGCTTTCCTCTTTGGCTCCTCTTGGCTTTCTGCTTCTTATTTTTCTGACTGTTGGAACTCTTCAATATCCACATTCATTTCCCTGATGATGTCTTGGAGACTGATGGTAAGTTTATACCAAAAATTTACATTTATGTACTGTTAACTTTGAGTCATCCCCTCAAGGCCAGGGTCTTTTTCTGATTCCCTGCTTTCTTTGGTAGGAAGATAAACAGCTCAAAATGGGAATACACAATCTTTATTCAAGCATTATAAATTGCAGAGGCCAAATCCTGCAGTCATTTCTATCTCGGTTCCCTCTTTTCTGTATTACACATTAATGTTTCCACCAGGTGTCCTGCTTTGTTTTCAGAATATCTCTAATTCAGCCACCCTTTTTAGCTCTCCTAGAAGTAAGACTTAGAAAAATATATTCAGTCACCAGTAATTGGGGATGTAAAATATAACTTATTTTCCATGTCAGACTATTAATGATGTATCCAAACGTTATTTTACAAAGTCATTCATCAACTAACTTCATTAGAATTATGTTTTATAGCTATTAATATAGGTCCTTCCACACTTCAAATTTTCCATAAAAGACAACCATTTCAACCTATGTGTTATCACATTCTGTAATCCCATACCTGACAGGGATCTTCATGGTGAGTAGCATATTTTTTCTCTAATATTCCAAATTTAGATATTTGCTACTAGCAGATTTAATGATGGTCCACTTTCATAGAAAGGTGTCTTTTTCTCTATCTAGACATATGACACATAGTGCTGCTTTGGGCAAATGTAGGGTGCATGTGGGACAGTCATCATGTATTACCTGGTGATATTTTGTAGTGCTCTGCTTGTGGAAGTACTTTGTATGATATTGCCACATCGTCAGAATCACTTGATGCATTTCTCAGGCTGCTTTCCTCAGTGTGAATGTGCAGATACATGTACAGTTATATGTATTTTATGGCATGGATATGGAAGGTGAATTTATTTGGGATGGATGACATTTACATACATCATTAAGAAAGAAAACATGAGAGGAGTTTATCCTCCACATGTAAGTAATGGTAAAAGTGAAAGTAATAACAGTCATAATTTTTTTATTATGTCATTTAAGATATCTTTTGAATAGACTATTTATACCCTTATTTTTGTAAAAACTGAAAGGCATGATCAAAGGCAAATGACAGAATTTTTAAAATCTGCTCTTTTTTGCACTGCTACTCAGCACTACAGTGGAGATTGTATTGCAGAGTTAAAGGCTGCCAAATTCCTCTCCTTATCTTCTGTATTGGATGTGAGTCTACTACACAGAACCCTTCGTAGCTATGGTTGACAGCCATCAGTCAACAACCTCTGAAGAAACAGCAGCAAAGATAATGAGATGTTTCCCAAAGTGGATGACACTGATTCCATGAGGAAGGAATATTGTCAAAAGAGTATTTTTAAAACCTTCTGAGAAAATTCTGGATATGTTTTCCATTTTTTCTGAAAACATATCTGCTGAAAATAGATTTGCACAATAATTTCCATAAGAAACTATATGTATGAAGCTTTTATACTCTGCCAGAGCAGAGTTTCATAGGGAAAATACGACTCTGTTTAAGCTTTTTTTAATACTAATATTTCAGAGTTCAATGTTGTTGTTATAGCAAAATACTAATTTATAACAATGGAGATTTATTTCTCACAGTTCATGAGGCTGCAAAGTACAGTATCAACACACTTTCAGGATTAGTTTCTTATGAGGAGTATATGAATAGAACTTTTTTCAACAAGTCCTCCCACGTAGCGGGCAAGGAAGAAGTGCAAAAGGATCCAATGTTGGATCCTGACCTGTAAGAGATGGAGAAGGGCAAAGCAGCAATATAAAGCCTTTATTTTTCTAGGTCTTTTAGATAGTACAGTTTCTCTTATTAGGTTGGTCATTATTAAGCAAATCATTGGGATATGTTGTTTCAACACCTAAGACTCTTTCAGTGTTTCTGAGTTCTTATTGAATATCATCCGCAAAACCATGTAGCTTTCTCCCTTTTAGCGAGAGTGGCCATAGGAGTGTATTGTTGCTTACTTTATTTACTCTTCCATGATCTAAGGCAAATAATAATTCTCTAGAAACAACAGTCAATGGTTACACAAGGCACATAAAGCAGTCAACCATCACCATGAAGTAGACATAAAACATCTTATTAACATTTTTATAACACTCCCAACTGAAGTAAACAGACCACTCTCAATTGTAGCATCTGGTTCTAAACAACCCTTGTTTGGATGATAATTAAAAAAAAAAAATGCCAGGCATCCTTCATCTACTTTTCATCAAGTAGCAGCTGTTTCTTTAGAACAATATGTATGCACGTTGGAAATGTGACTGATGCTCACTTCTGTTGGGTTCTGTGTGAAAAAGCTCTACATTGGGTGCAATTCAGAAAGACAAATGCCTTCAGATCCTTTGAATGGATGTGCAGCAGTGGCTGGAAAACTGTTTCTTCTGATGTCGAGAGTATTTCCAGTCATGAGATTTTCATGCAAAATTCAAAATCAAATGATAACTCTATGAAGATTTTTTTTTTCTTCAGGAGAAAGGCATTTCTGAGCTCCTGTACTCAAGGGCATCTTTTGGTTATTCTTATATCAATCATTTATCTTCATAAAGAGTTTGGTTTCCAACAATTCCTTACTATATCAAGGCATAAAAGAAAGAGATACCGTGCATCTATTCTTGAATGCATTTCCACCAGACTCCCTTAGGATAATTCTGGTTGAAGCTCAAGCTATTAAATTTTTTGCTGAATTCAAATCACCTCATCGCTTTTGGAACATGTGGAAACAAATACTCACAGATGTTTGCCTCAAGGTTCGAGCATATTTAAAGGCAACTTAATTATAAGACACTGAAATTCTCCCAATTAATTTGAAGGTAACTGTTCCACATCTGCTTTTCTTTTATAAACCTTAAAGAAGTATTCATTTTATTGTCAATTATATTTAGGTTCTATATTAAAATAATATATGATTGAAATATTTTGATCATTATATAATACAGTATTAAAATATAAATAACTGAAAATATGGTTTAATTTCTTTTACTCATTTGTCATAGCATTCACATATACTCCTGAACTTCTTGTTATTAAAATTTAGGTACTACACAGAAATTCACAATTGATTAATTTCTATTATCTTATTGTTGACACATTAAATAGAATAAATTATTATACAAAAAGGTAATGCATGGGAAGTTTGACACTTCTAATAACAGGAAAATGGAAATATATACAGCAAAATGCCACTCACGTCCATCAGAAGTCTGACCAAGAAGCTCGGAGTGATGCATGTTTCTGTTCTTCCCAGGACACCAAAAAGCTCATCTTCTCATAGACTTCCACCATGGTTTAGCACCAGTTTGCAGAGGAAAGTGCCTCAACCAAAGACTTCCTCTCCCACTGCTGGAATTAGAACAGTGGGATAATGTCATCCCCGCCTCACCCGCACCCACCCCGTGTCCAGACTTCCTGCCTAATGAAGGAACATGGCAGAAAGCAGATTTCAACCATAGTCAACTCTCTGCAACTCTCATCAGCGACTACTGTGTTTCTTGTTCTTGTAAACAGTCCCAGCACCATGGCATGGGACGGTCCTGCGAGCTCTTTCTTTATCACGATGTGGGTCAATACTCTTTCATGCTCATCTCACAACTGCTACTATCCAGACTGACTTGCTTCATGAATCAACCTCATACCTGGGCAACTGCAGAGGCAGAAACATAGTTTCTACTGCTCAGCTTCACAGCATATTTAGTCAGAAAATACCATAGGACTCCAGGGGCACTGGTGCAAGGTGTAAGTAAGCTTTACAGTGAGGCCATAACTTCAGATGTACCCCACACCATTTTGATTTCCTGTTTCATTGTTCCTCCTTGTAAAGCTCTTAAATCAACTTAGCCCTACTGAGGGCCATGTTGTCTTCTACCAACTCTGTTCTATGCCACAGTGGGAGAACCGAAGCCACGTCTCTCACCCTGTTCTACAACTGCTACATTTGAAGCTTCTCCAGGATAGATGAGACAAAGCACTCTCCATTCTACCCACACAACAGATGTGATCTAGAGACTAAAAGGATTTCCCCTAACACAGGGGAAGGCAGGTAAATTATTTTCATATGTTCTATTTCACTCTTGCAATTATATAGTTTTAATAATTTTATATTTTTATACTATTCTGTTTTGAAAGTCAGAAGAATAAAAGGGGTATTAAATCTATTTGTTATAATTGTATATATCCTCCCCAAATAAGTTTATAGTCTTAATTAGATTTTTTTTTCTCTAAAAATCTCTCTGGATTACTTTTCCATTATATCACTTTTAAAAGTTGATTTTTTAAAATCATTGTTCTCCCTCCTCTCCTTTCTGTACAGTAGTTTCCCACAAGTTTACCAGTTTTCTAACACTCAAGCCCATGTATGATCCTTCCACAGCTGGCAGAAGCTATCTGTCTTCAAACTTTCCAGAGAAATGTCAGTTCCTTCTTTTTTTCTTTCTATTTTCTTCTTGTTCTTCTTGTTCTTGTTCTTCTTGTTCTTCTTGTTCTTCTTGTTCTTGTTCTTCTTGTTCTTCTTCTTCTTCTTCTTCTTCTTCTTCTTCTTCTTCTTCTTCTTCTTCTTCTTCTTCTTCTTCTTCTTCTTCTTCTTCTTCTTCCTTCTTTTTTTATTTCACTCTTTGGATCTGTTCTCAGCTTTCTCCCTTCCAACTTCCAACTCCTGGAGCAAAAGGATATCTCTTCTCCCCATAAATACACTTACACCGAGTCACATCACTTCTGTTTTTCTTTTCCTGCATATTTTAGTTTCCCTTGTCTGCCTTCAGCACACTGAACAATTAGAAATGAAAGGAAAATAATTCACACCAACTGAATCAGATGCACTATCCAGAGATGAGCAATTTGTAGTCAATAAATCAAGACTGAGCTGCTATCTGTTTTTATAAATAATATCTTCTTAGGACCCAAGGAGTCTTTATTGCTTAGGACTGTTTCAACACTACAAACACTGGGTCAATATTTGCAGTTCAGATCTACACATAGAAAACAGCCACTCTTGCTTCTCACTGGAGGAGTTTGCTGTCCCACAGATCCTTGTATTAAATTAACAAGATTTGAAGACTTAGACTACTTCTGGAGATTTAGCTCAGTGGTTCCTATGCTTGCCTATCAACTGCAAGGTCATGAGTTCAGTTCCTGGTACCGAAAAATAATTATAATTTTAAAACAAATTCAAAACCCCTCAGCAGGTCCTCTCCCTGGCCTCGAAAATGAACATAGTATAGATTCCAGAAAACCCTGAACCACTCTACAACATGGCACCAAATTCTTTTAACTACTCTTTGTTAGGCCTACGTTCTTTGAACACTGAGTCTTCTCCAAACAGAACTTTAGATAATTACTAAGCTTTATGTGGTACTATTATTCTTTTAGATACCTGTCATGAACTCAGACACCTATTGTTATTTCTTTAACCAGTTTTATAGCTTGTTTCATGAAATACTATCCCTTTTTAAAAATGTATAATGCTTTTGAAAATTTTGTACATCTACTTATCAACCATTTGGAAATGTATCACTTAGGATAAGAAGATGGAGAAATCCTTGGAAGTTCCTGAACTCACTCTTTCACAAAGGGATAATTCCATCGATTAGTACAGAACGGTTGCCCTTTGAAATCAGATTTTGTAGAGTAGGAACTTTACCCGTAAGGTGAAGAACTTAGGCCACCGTTTATCAGAAACAAAGCATGGTGTTGGAAATGATCCTGGTCATCTTACACAGTTCTCCCCTGTCCAGGAGGAAGGATGACTTTGAAGAGGTGTGTGGATGCTCATCTTTTACAGAGAACCTTTGCAGTTATCAAATATATTATTTCGTTCACAGAGTGGCATATGTAGCAATTTTTAGGGGTCACATTTCATAACCCTATGCATTTCTGTGCTGTGAAGAATCTAAAATTTTAACCAATTAAGACATTTTCACTGAAAGTACTTCGTACATAATCACTTTCTTCCTAGAAAAGAATTCAGCTTCCTTTGCTCGGTAGGAATTCTGTCCCAAGTACACATGAACATTTGTACAGGATTGCTTGCCTTCCTTTGGTTCTGTGAGGTTCTCTCAGTAACTGGAGAGAATGAAAGACTTTTTGCTTCTAATTCATCTTCTTACCTTGGTTAATATCTCACTGCCAGATATTTCTACTATATTCTTGTTATTGCTTTTAAATATTTTCTGTATTATTTCATTTACATTTATTAATAGTCTGACCTTGATTGTAATCTTTCAACAGAGTAAGAATTTCCTCTACAAAGTATGTTACTCATTAATAATAGTTCTATTGATGTTCACTTACCAACTCAATTGTATTGCCCTCAATCACCTTCAATTATTTACATAATTTTATATGTCAATGGTAGCATTCAATCGAATATTTTATTTTTCTCTGATATAATTTTATTAGAGAATTATTTTAATGAATTTTATTTTAATCTAGGTTTATTTTGCACCCATTGTAATTGGACATTTCATAAAAGAGCCTATTCTTTCTCACTCATATTCCAGAGTTGAAAGGAAATTATGCTTTAGCTCTACAATCCCAACAAATTCCACAACACTGATTTAAAATATATAATAATTTTAAAAACAATGACTCTTTATTTATACTACTTAGACTAATAGAGAACAATACCATGTCAAATGTAAAACCCTATTACAAGGCAGACAAAATTTGTTTTCCCATTTTTTTTAGCTATTTCCCTACACTTTTATTCCTGCCATTGAAATTTAAAGATAGCATACTCCATAGGGATTAATAACTCTAATAGCTTAATGTGGGAGTAGGTACAATGCTTTTCTTAGTGTTGATATTGAGAATGGAAGAATCATTATTCATTTTGGTGCATTTAATTTTCAGTATCTTCCACTCAAAGCAATATCCACTGATAGCAAAATCATTTAAAAATCTAGGGGCCCAATGAGAAGTAGCGAGTGGTTTTCAACACAATGCGCTTCTTGGAACGCAGTTTCAATGGGATTTGGTACCCCACAATCAAATCCTATAATTCTTTCACAAATGCCTGGCACAGACGGCTGGAACTGAATGCATGTATCTGCCACATAGCTGTTTGGCATTACCTGCCAAATAATGTTCACAGTGTGAGACAATCATCTGCACCCCAAAATGTTGAGATCCTCAGGTATATCTACCATTACATACAGATTCATCTTGTGGCACAAGGTTTCCCCTAAATTTCCTCTATGTGCCTCTGCAGGGTATTTATTTGTTGTTTTAGATCAACAAATCACATGCAAATTCAAATGCTCAAGGTTCTTCACATTTTATTTATCTGTTCTTTATAACAGTTCCATCCACATACAAGTTAATATGTTCAAAGGAATAAATAAGATCCAGTTGAGTCATGATAAACAGATAGTTTCTATCTCCTTTCTATAATATCCAAGACCCTGCATTAGCAGTGTAGCATTATGATGTATGACAACATAGAGAACAGCACGTCTGCTTTATGTAGAAAGTACAGAATCCTCTACTCTATAATTTATTGGTAGTTTCCTGAGGTGAGGGAAGCCCTAAAAGGGTTAGCAAAGCCTAGGAACTGAGCTATAACTACAGTGAACTGCACATAAGCTGAGTCATCAGGGGACGCTTTGTCATTGCCTTTATCCAAATTATACTAGTAGAACATCCAAATCTGTAGGGGTCCAATTTACTGTGCTGCAGAAAGCAGGGAAAGAGATTTCTATGGATGGTAGGCATTTGTTTCAATGACAATGGCAAAGGATAGTTAAATATTATGTCTTTTCTCTGAGCTGTTTGCATGAAAACATTGTAATAGCTTCCCTCTATGGTAATGTAATCTACTTATAAACACCTTTCCCATCTGCTATGATTTCATCTGATTCCCAAACACTTCCTCTCAACATCAGGCTGTGTCACTCATCACACATAATATTTACCCTCATAGCCAATAACATAAGCCTTGCTACTACGCCCACACAAATGTTACAAGATTGAACAGAGAACACACGAAGCATTACCTCTGTTTGATAACAGAGCTAAATTCACCATTACGCTCAATGTTGCCCCTCAGGAGGGATTATCTTTCAGAAGAGTCACAAATTAAATGGCCTGATATCATGAGTTGGATACTCATATGTCTTCCTCTGACACACATTCCAAGTAAACTGGGCTTGGGAACATTGTGAGGTGAAGCAAGAATTTGAATGTGGGAATGATGTGGAGATATATTGCTGCATCGTTTCTTTGTTCGTCATTACTGCCTCATTTCCTACAAAGCTTTTGAGAGAATTTCATCTTTTTAATCTCTTTTGAACAGGAAGTCGCAATAATTTAAGTCACACATTAGTAATTTTTGAGAAAGGAGCCATGACTTCCCATGATCATTGAGCTAAACAAATTATGTTGTTGATCCTGCTGTTGACATTTGTTGCTTCCTTTCTATTGTAATGATGTGTGTCTTTTAAATGGATATAATAAACAGGATATAATAAACAGGATATAATAAACAGTCAGATTTTTAGTGAAAATTCTGAGCTGTTTGAACTGATATCTCCATTAAATCTTCTCAGTGGGCTCTTTTTTGGGAGTGTAGTGACACTGCATTGGATCCATTGCATTGACTTATAAAGGCCTGAAGATGTTACTTCTGATTTCACTAATCTACGTACTTCTAATGAGTCTTCGTCTCAGTACCTGCAATGATTTTAAATGTTCTCTCATAATTTATACTTTGTCCAGAATCAGAAAGAGTGATCTTACTCAGATAAATCCTGGTATAATTAGCTGCAACAAGCTCATACTGGATTATAGACACTCTTAAATCCAATAATGATCATGTCCTAATAAGAGGAGAACGCTCACAAAGGGCATAGCAAAGGGAAAAGAGAGAAAATGTTGAAGTAACATCTATGGGCCAGGAAACAAAATAGAAAAAGGAGAATATTAAAAGTGTCAATGAAGAATTCCTTGTCAAATTTTCAGAATTGTGCACAGAATCTTATCTTGGTCTTTTGTCACCTTGAAGCAGGAATCATAAACATACATTATTTAAACAGATCACTTTATAATAATTGTCCTAGAAGTCCTGGGATACTACCTCAGTTGTGTTCATTTACAACATTCTTTCCAGCAACATTCTTGAGTGAGATTAAACAGATTCCTACATGCAGAATGATTTGGAAAAATTTTGAATTCTTTCCTAGTAGGTTCTATAAGAAATGCGTTCCTTCTTAGATCTTAAGAAATGGCATTGGTTCCTTTATGATATTTCTCAGGAATTTTATATGTTGGGCTGTAGTTTTAATTGTAAGTGAATTTGTCATACTGATCCTCCTACCAATTTGGGTGTTCTGGACCTTCAGTGGTCTCCTATCTCATCCTCTGAAAGAATACTTTCAAATATTAATATGTGCATATGTTTTTTCCTTGGTGATCAAGCTTTCTTTTATTATACTCATATAAAAGTGGATTAAATGAAATCTGAGATAATATGGGAATTGTTAATTTATTTGCTATATCATCCCTCTGCTCATGTATATTCTTTTCTATCTTAAAATCTAAAGTGTCACCTCAAAACTTTAGAGCTGCTTAATGGGTAGTCAGCAGGTACAATGTCCCCTTCCATCAGATAATAGAATTGAAACTTGTCCTCCTATCATTAACTTGAGGAGTCAATGCCAATGTTAATTTGCTACTTTTATGATGGCAAATTTCCAATTCTTAAATGAAATACATTATTCGGTCATAACTTGACCTAGGCCTTCAATTCCATTCAAACAATCAAAAACTTGAGCCACTTTCAAGGGGACAGGTGATTTTCTCCAATAAGCCATTGAATGAAAATAAGTTTTTCTAATGAAAAAGAAAGGTAATCTTGGGATATCTTCATTTATTAACATCTCTGCATCTCAGAAGGATTTGTTTTTGACTGAGTGTGGTTCCTCAGATCTGTATTCCAAGCAATAGAAGACTAATGCATGAAAATCAATTGCTAGTTTAAACTCAACTTGAACTACTGAGAAATATCCAGGATATATTGGACTAGTTAGTGGGAATTACTAGTAATTATTTTAAATTAAAATGCTTCACATTTACACCAGTGTTAACAAAATCCAAGTAACAGAATTTTCTTTGTACTCTGCTCTGTACTGGTGACAAATAGCTAACAATTTGTGAATCAAATTCTTACTGTACTTTCCCCCTTACCTCTTTTCTCACAAGGAAAGAAAATTCACTAACTATTATAATCTGAAAGTGTTAAAGACAGTCTAAAGTGCAATTTGAATTCACAAAATATGTCAGATAGCCAAAGTACATTGGTAAAGCAGAGGTTTTACTCAGAATTAAACTCTA